>JAQIXG010000505.1:0-31523 GCA_034700105.1 Oconnorella tubifera
TGTAGAAACTAATTATATTTGGCCTATGTATAATTATTAATTATTAATATTTGATTTAATTAATTTGAAGTTAAAACACAAAAACTATGGGTATTATTTTTATCAAGAAGACATTGCTTTGAAAGTTTTGTTAGTTGTCTCGTCAAGTTTTTCTCATCTTGGCTTTTCTTGGCTTTTTTATTCCTCATCTTGTCTTTTTTAAATATTTGTAGTTGTGACACTGGTCCACCGGAAAGCATCCCGGAATCCTAGGGGGGAGGAGGGGGCGCAGTGCGACAGGTTCGCTTAGGGTGCCAGATACTCTTCCGCAGGCGCCCGCCGAAAAAAGAAAAAAGGGTAACTTAGCATGCAAACTGTTTTGATGGTGTAACACCATCAAAACTAATTAATTGTATTAACAACTTGCATGCTAAGTTACACTTTTCTTCAACGTATTAAATACGAAAACGAAATATATTTGATACTTTTGAGTGCATTATAAAAGTTCAAACACAAAAATAAAATATGTAAATTTTACACCGACCCATAATAATAACTATAGCTATAGTGCTATTTCTGTGAAATTTTGAAACTATTCACAAAATATATCATAATTGAAGTCCAAACACGAATAAAATATGTAAAACTATTCACAAAATATATCACTACTGTAAATAATAGAGAGGCAATACTGCAGATTGTTTACATTTCTAAATGGCAGATAACGAAGAGGAAAGGACTAAGTTAGGAGGGCGGGGCCAGACCAGGTACGGCACCGCTGGTTCCGCCCCCGTCGCGCTCCGCCCACAGGGGGGCGTGGACTCGACGGATCTGTTTTTAAGACACGCCATACGCAGGGATGAGACTTGACAGATTATAGCGTTGAAATATGGTGTGACGGTCAGTTTTTTTTTTTGGTGGGGGGTGGTGTTTATTATGGTGTTTCAATAAAAAATTATATATATAATATGGATTATAAGCCTAAAAGTCTGCTATTGCTGATTACTTCATAAGTATTTTTTGTTTATTTCTACAAGCATTAGGCCTATCTGAACACATGTAAAATTAGCTAATATCTAACAATTTTGTAATTGAATTTGTGCAGTAACTAATGATAGTTCGCCTAAAGATAACTGTTCTAATCATAGTTTCTGACATTCAAGTATTAGGACTAGAATTGAGTTTAGGGTTATAGTTTTAAGCATAGCCCTAAACTTAACTTTACTCAAATCCTAAAAGATAAAACTAGCTATAACCCTCACCTTTATTCTAACTCAAAATCACAGATTTTAAAGAACTATTTTTACATTTTGAACACCTATTTTTAGACATGCTATATTTAGAAACTGCACGAATTCTATTAGAGAATGGTAATATTGTGAGGCCTGTTGAAAACTCTCCTTGGCTTAGCAGTAGACTCTACAATGATGTCATAAAGTTCAAAGTTCTATTTATTCAAACTATTCGGTAGTAAAGTCTCGATTGCAAAAGGGAGGATTTTTTTATTGGTGCTCTTTTTTAGATCTCCTCATGCGCATAATAACAGAGACCTGTTATTATTTTTCAGTCAATCGTCACAATGGGAGGGTTTTAACTTTGAACACTAATATAACTCTAACACTGCAAAAATTATTTTTTTATCTAAAATGGTGGGGGGGGGTGGGGGGTGGGTTATAAACTTCCCCTTGACTACACCACTGCTACAGATACAGAAGTACGGCCCCTTCCCAATTCGTGTATTGTTCAAAGTGATGTAATTATATGACATTGTATACAGCACGTTCAAAAAAGTAAGAGATTTGATATACAGTGGCGTCAATTAGGCCTTGTTGAACCGCTATTAAAGTAATAACCACAGAGAAAAAAGGGTCGAGATTTTGTTAATAGAGACCCTCATTATCAATTCATAAAATATTATAAATATTTATTGTATTTATAGACCTATAGGCTTATTTTCCCGTTCAATAGCAGATTCACAAAATATAAACAGTTTTTTGACCTTTCATGTCAAAAATCGAAATTCTGCATTTTTTATGACGGGATCTGGTGCAGAATACATGCTGTATGAGAACTCGTCAGATTTGGATAATTTTTGTATCAAGATGTTCAAGATTAAAGCGGCTACAATATTGTAAATGTTCATTTTGTTATGTAATCAACTTTAGCATGATTAATTTGACTTTGTTTGAAAAACTTTCGATTTCCAAAAAAAATATTTGAGGGTGCTTCACGAAAACTTCCCCTCAACAGTTATCTCTCATCCAATTTATAAAATAAAAGTCTGCAAATGTTCAGAAATAAATTCTCTACAACTTTGCCGCAGAAAGTTTTTGATCTGAAACTTTTTATTGCAGACTATTTGTCCTCAAAACAAAATTTATGGGTAATGTTTGCACGTATGACATATAGTAAAAATCAATAATTTTTCATTTTTTTTGCGTTCTATTCAAAGTTCAGAAGCTAACGAAGAAACAGACGCAAAAATTATCTTTCTATCATAAATGGTTGCTGAGATACAGATTTTTAAAACGTCATTATTCTTTATCAATTTTTTTTAACAAATTCAGAAAAGTCTCGGGAATTCAGAGCTATGACGTCGCGCGTCGGCCGGTAAGTAAAGGGTTAAGCTCGATATACATCGTGGCCGGACAAAAATTTAATTCTCAAAGGGAAACCAATGCTGGAATTGACATATTTTAAGTAGGTGCGTCAAAAATGGATATTTTGGGGGGGGGGGGGGGTTGAGAGACAGAAGTGAGAGGGTTGATATAAAAAAAGTGGGAGGGGGGGGGATATTACCAAAATATTATTTTTTTTACTCCTTTAAACTTTAAACTGCAAACTGAAACTGAAAATGTGAAAACTGAAATTTTGAACTCAAAACTGAAACTCAAAACTGAAAACAAAAACGTTAGTAAAGTTTTTATCCCAACCCCTTGGCTAAATTTGAACTGGAGGGGGGAGGTCAAAAGTCGACCCCACAGAGTCTTTTAGAAAATAATAGTTAGGGGTCTACTAATAGAAGTCGGGGGGTCCAACCCCCCTAACTCCCCCGGCAATTGCAAAGCTGCAAAACTAATTTCTATATATTTTTAAAAATAATCAAAATATTTTAAAGGTTGATGCCCCTCTTTTTTCACAATTGAGACAGTGACCATTTATCGATTGGATCGCTAATTCTTGAGATGGGATAGTTATAGAACAATTAACATCAATAAAATTGGGCTCAAACGATTGATGCACTGCCATATATATTCACTTCTATCGATCCAATAGATTTATGATTCAATATTTACAATAAGATAGGCAACAGATAATATATCATAAGATCCGATTAGTGCGGTATCCGCAATTCCGCAAGAGATTTACGTTTACAACTTAAATTGCAAGATATATTACGGGTGGAAAAAACCTACTTTTTTCATTTTTTTTAGGTTTTTAGGTTTTTTAGGTTTTTTGAGGTTTTTTTTGTTTTTTATTCCACAGTTACAAAGCTAGAAATTATAACGAGAAATATAATGTTGAACTATTGACTTGACTATGACTTGACTAATAGCTTAACTATTAATTAGCAGCATTAATGTCAAGTTGTCAATGTTATTCAATCTAGAAGTTCTCTGTATCACTGTCAATTTCAGATGCAGAGTTTTCAGATTGAAAAAAAACCTAAAAAACCTAATTTTTGGGGTTTTAGATTTTTTAAAAAACCTACTTTTGCCACCCCTGAGATTTATACAAGGCATCAAAATTTAATGCAGCGCGTTGTACTATCTGAAAGTACGTTCTTATATTTTGCTACATTTATGTAAATAAATAGATAAATATAACAGTTTATGTTTTTTTCTTTAATTGTTAACATGGAAAGAATATTTATCATTTGAATTCCATGCGATGTGATGCTTGTTAAAAGCTGAAGATATCGGAGTTTTGTAAGTTTGTTTGATGTTGGTTAATTTAATGTTAAATCTTCATTTTTGTGCATCAGAAATAAATTATTATTATAAATCGTGTAATCCAGTTTTTAATATATTTATATTATTGTTGTTTTATTATGTATTTATTTTTTGTGACATTTTATATGTGGATTAATTTTCAGATGTGTTAAATTTTATATTACATGCTACTTTCACGTGCATGTCTATATGTTAATTCTTCAGTAAATGTTGTTAATGTTTCAGAACTTCTCTATACCTGTTATCAATCTGCTATAACTCATCTATCAATTCATTCATAATCTGTTAAATAATGTATCTATTACCTCAATTAGATAAGAAACTGAGGAATAATGTTTAGGATGATTTTTGACGAGTTTGGTACAAAACGATTTCGTTACAAATTGAGTCAAAGTCGGTAAGACTGATTTATAATCCTAACCATAAACCCCAACTAAAGTCTATAACTCCAAACCCTAAATAGACTTTAACTTCAAACTCTGATCACATCTTAAGCCTAACCCTAATCACTAATTAAAACCCTATTCCCTAATTATATTGAGTTGTACCGAAATGATTTGGTACCGAATTCGTCGTAAATTATTTAGGGTTAGGATCTGAGTGAGTTAATTGATCTTGTGTGATTCCCCTTATTTTCAATTTTTTACTATAAGCGTTGAAGATTCTTTTTAGCATTAACACTACTAGTTATTTATTTAAAAGGATAATGGATCATTCTCGTGAAACTTACAATGATGACCTGATTGGAAATAATTTATCGCAAACACTAGATGACATTGATCAGGAAACTGTCTCCTACTTAGAAATGCCTGTGTCAGTTGATCCATCTAATACTAATACTTTAGGCAAAACTATTTCGCCTTTCATTTATCTCGGCTTAAAACTTGTTCCGGAAGCTGCTTCAGAAACAAATCAAATTCAATTCAACATGCCGGATTGTTCTGTCGACCCATTAAGGTTACTAGATCGAAATAATTACTCAAAACATTTTCAAAGTTATATGTCTAGAGAAGAGATTTGTCATTCATGCCATTTAAGCGATTATAATTTGAAAACACATCTACGAGAAAACATTCAGAACATATCGATAGAAAATGAAAACGCTGTTCCATTTCATGAAAAAGTCTTAAACGTTGAATTCAATTCGATTAACGAACCTCATATTATGCCTACATCTAAAATTTACGATGATAAGAATTACAAAGTTGACGAATTTGATCTTAACACGATGGATGGTAATGCTATTACTTCCGCTCTGCAATCTTCTTGTAGTTTATTAAATATTAATCAAAGTACTTCCAATTTACTTGATGTTGCTTCTTTGAGTACTTCATCTTCTTCAGGACATAGTGACAACGCATCGAGTCTAATTTCTCCTACTGAACGTCTTTCAAATACTGGTGCCTCTTTTTTGGCCAATTTGAGCGAAATAAATAAATCTTCACACAATGGTACTGTAGGTGCTGTTGATGATTCTAGATATTCAAACGAAGTTAATGTTCCAGTATTGAATGTATCATTGGATAAAAGTGGAAACTTGAAAAGTACTTTTTCAAATGTTTTTGTGGCAGATCAGAATACATCTATCATGGAAGGTAATAAGTGTAATACCGAAGGAACTAAAGAAAGATTTGATTCAATAAATACACAAATTAATCAAAATGACGTAAAGGCCAGTAATGTAGATAATTTATTATATAGTCAAACAAATAAAAATCATTCCGTAACTAACTCAGTGCCTTCGAATGAACCATTTTTTGATCCCAAAAGAATATTTTCTAATTCTTTTAAAAGTCCAATTTCTCGCGATAAAATATCCAATGATATTGATTCTGATACTTTACCGCATGTTCTCAAAAATGATGGTCATTCTACTGGGGAGTCAAAAAATTCATTTCCTAATTCCAAAAACACGACAGGATCGCAAGAAAATAAGCCAAATCTTAATTGGTTCGATCACGTCCAGCCGAATGTAAATTTTACATCAGCTGCAAATAAAACTAATCAAGAAAGTATGACCAAAAACTCAGGTGATGATAATAATGTGCCTAGAAATGCAGGAGAAAAACTGAAATTGAATACCTTTGCAGATAATACTTTCTTTGAGCAGAAAGTTGATGCGAATCAAGAAGTAAATAATAAAAAACAGAATCGTCACGATAAACGATCAACTCTAAATGGTAAGTCTAAGACTAGTTCTTCTGGTAATAAAACTGCGACTTTAACTGAAGAAGCGGATTTGAATCGAAGGCAAATCGACGAAAAGTTTAGTAGTTTTCAGGAAAAGTTTTCGACGTCTGTGCTCGGGGGAAGGGTTCGGTCGAAGGGACGTCCGAGGGGATTGAGATCATTTAAGAGTCATTCTAAAGGTGCAGCAAGTCAGGAGAATAATAGCGAAAGCGCAGAGATGTACGCGAAAGGTGCGGGGACATTTGAGAAGTTTTTTGAGAAATCAAGGAGATTAGCGAGTGAGTAGAAGTTAATTTTAGTTTTTTAATAAACTGACTTCATGTTCTGCGTGAAAATTGCTAGATGTTGTCATGCATTATTAATGAAAAAGACTTGAATTATTGAGCATTTTTATCAATGTTAGATGTTTACAGTGTTGTACTTAGTAGTATGTCAAACTCTCTTGTGTAAGGCTATTTTATCTTAAACTTAAATTAAATTTTATATAAACTTAAATTAAATTTTATATAAACTTAAATTAAATTATTTCAATGAGTTTTTTAAGCAAATTTTTGGAATGAACTACATTTACTGGTTTTGCATTTTTTGTTCAGTAACTTATGTGCATAGTAAATGATACCTCGTGCAGGTATTGTTTTACTCTGTCATTGGTTGGTTATAATTCCCGTACAATATGTTAATTCTGTTCTCAATGTTAATGAACGCTGGTCATTAATGCTAATTAAATACTGAATACTAGCTAATTTTATTTATGCGTTTAAATGTACATTTATTTTTTTAATTGTTTAGGTAGTGCAATTGTTGAGATTTGGAATATCACTTGGAATATCATCAAACTCATCTTTGGCATCGTCATTATTGAGTAAGCTTATGTAAAATATTGATCACTATTTGATAAAATAACGAATACTAAATGTCATGAATTTACATTAGTTTTAGTTCTGTTGTTAGTTTGTAGTTTTGAAATTTATATATTTCATTGTTATGTTTGGTTTGTCTTTGGTTTATTGTCTAGAATTTGTCTGATGGATGAATGAATGGATAGTTTGATTGATACTCAGACACAACAAGTTTTGGGAGGACAAAATTAAGTGTCAAATTCGGCTTTAATTTTTAAACTTACTAGAAATAACTTTAAATACTTGAATATTAGTTATTTATTAATTATTATATTAAAGACTGGAATGGTTGCTGATCCGCGCTTTATACATCATCAGTAAATTATTCTCTGTCTGCACATTTTGGCGCAAGTCCAGCACTGATGACTTGGGAGATGAAGAGCAAGCAGGAGACGATGCTTTCAAACAGTGGCGTTCAGCCAGCCAGCAAGACGCGTTGACTGAGAACATCACTCTGCCCGAAACAGGTTTGTGATGTTGATATGTACTGAAATTTATAGACCAAGGATCTAGGATGTTTTGTCAAAGTATTATTTGTCAACGGATTGTTTGTCTTATCTGAATCCTAACAATTTCTCTTGATGAACCGTCAAGACAATGATTCCTTGACGAACAGTCCGTTGACAAATTGTCGTTTGACAAAACGTCAGCATACCAAGAAAATGTAGAATTTTAGAACAGAAAAAACTGATTCTATGATTGAGTAGCATTTTTCTGCTGATGTTTTTTTAATTGGCAAGTAAATGAAATAAATATAACTTAGCACTATTGTATATACATGTTTGTAAATTGAGATTAGGCAATTTTAAGCGAATTTAGCATTCATAATACAGATTATATTGTTTTGAAAGAGATTATTTTAGTTTAAAATGAATTAATGCAGATTTGATTGTGTGTGATATTAGGAGAGGAAGCTATGAAGAGATTATTTGCTGTCACTGGTAAAGATCCTTACAGGTATAAAATTCATTACGTTAGTATATTTATGTAATTATATATCCGAATAATTATTAACTTATTATGTAATGAAATATCCAGGTTGTTATATTTTTAATAAATTCTTGAATATTTTATAAGATTATGTTTTACAGTTCAGCATTTTATAATTACAAGGTTTATAGTTCAGTGAATAATATTTTTGCAATATTTAATTTTTTGTTGCTTGTTATTTTAATAATGGATTGAGACATTGAAAGTACTTTAGACACATTTTTTCTGTTAAAATAATTATATATAATTAATATTTACATTAAGCGTTTTATTCAACTTACAATAATGCTGGTACTAATGTTTTTTTTCTAAATTGTATTCTCTATAGAAACAATGTTTATAAATATTTATAACTTTCTGTGAGATTATTGCTTTATCCAGATCATTAATGTAATTATGTAGATAAAGCAATTAATCTACATAATCTCACAAAAGATTTAAATGTTTATGAACATTATTTTATAGAGCATATAGTTTTTTAGAGCAACAAAACGGTTATCTTTATTTGATCTTGTTCTTATTTCTTTTATGCAGTATTCTTGGTCTTCGTGTGGATTGCACTGATGAACAAATTCGTAAATATTACAGACGTCAGGCGGTGCTTGTTCATCCTGATAAAGTTAGGACTGGATCTCTTCTTGTATATTGTGATAGATTGTAGAATTTATATTCTTTTGCAACATGAATACCTTAAGACATATACAGCTTGATATTATCTGTAATTATTTGATTTGTGTGACTTGATGCCAGAATTATTGAAATTATATACTTGACATTTGTAGGATGCTTTTTTGGCTATTTGTGTATCGATACCATGTTTGCAAGATTTACATTTTTAACTCGTGTGATTGAATATTTAACTATTAAAGATTTCAATCATTATCTTTTACTAAATTGTGCTGACGTGACATTGAACATTAAAGAAATAAATGAGCGGAAACAATTTTTATCATTTTGCCAGACTCAGTGTTTGGTTTCAATTTCGTTTCTCTGAAGAGTCAAAGTAAATAAATTTGCTTCAAAATATTTGATGCAGATTTTTTGATGATTATGTTTTTTTATTTGGTTGGTTTAGAATCGTGAACCAGGAGCAGATGAGGCTTTTAAAATTCTCAATCAAGCATTTGAAATCATTGGAGAACCAGTGAGTGAACTTCTGCTTTTGCGTGCTGTTTTATTCTCTTCATAAAAATATAAAAAACATTTATTGTTTTGTTTTAAAATTCATGAAATTGTTTTATCAGTTTTGAGATTGTAGATACTATATTAAATTTGATTCATTAAAACGCTGAAATTTTGCTATTTTATTCTTTAATAAAACGTTTGTCGTGTGACTGTAGGATAAAAGACTTGAATATGACACGCGCTCAGCTAAAGAGCGTGACACTGACGCAGCATTGGTATGTCAGTTAATCTATGTTCTTAATGAATTAGTAATGTCATTGATTTGGTGTAAATTTTTTTCGGCTCTCCATAGCAGCAAGCACAGTTCAATCTTTCAGCCCATCTTGTCTTTCCTCTCCTCAACCTTTTAGTTACAATTCTTAAAAACATTCTTACTCGTATAAATGATAAAAAATTTCTGGATCTTATAAATAAACGAGAAAAAATGTTCTGAAAGAAAATTGTACTTTTTCAAATCAGTTCAAATCGCTTAATATAATGTCATATATGCTTATACGTTTTAGAATGTATTTACTGATTTGCTGACAAAATTAAAAGAAACTATGAAAGAGGTTGGTACTAAATTATCATTATTTAATAATGATATTCTAAATTATTATTATTTAAATTGTTATTCAAATGTGTCTATTTTGAAAAATCTAGTAAGATTGAATTTCAAGTCAATTTGCGAATATTATTGCATTAAAATTAAAACTGTAATTTGTATTTCGCTTTTGATACGAACTCAAAAATTATATTGTAAATAATATTTGAAAGTTTTCAATAGTGGTAAATACTCATTTAAATACTCTTTTAATAAATCTACTATGATAATAACAAACATTGTTATTTGAATATTATTAAGATCATAAATTTTCTTTTCGTAATTGTGTACATTTACTGGAGATATCTTTATATGCTAGTGTTGTGTTTAGGCGATGGACTTATTGGCTTGTGAGGTGTGTGGTGGCAAACACAAGCGTATCGCTGTAGAACGCTCTCTGACATCAGCGCGCTTCTGCTCACGTTGCACGACACATCACGCCGTTAGAGAGGTATCTTGTACTCTTTCTCTCTCGTAATTCTAATTTTTTTTTTAACGGTACTTTTTTGTTAGCGATACTCTTTGTCTGCTATCAAAGCTGTGATATAAGCATAAATTATGAGTGGAGGTCGATAAATAGTCTTGAATAAGGTTCATATGCAGAATATTATGAAAAAAATTAAAATCTGTAATTAAAATATATATTAACATTTAAAATATCCAAAATTATGGTACAATTTTGAATTATAAATGAGATTTTATAAATGAGATTGACATGTGATTATTTTGTAAGTTTTTTGTGAATGCTTCTATACTATGTACTGGTTTTTGTCTAATCTTTTATCAGTTTCTTATTGATTTCTATTTATCCAATCACAGGACTTTCAGCGACAGATGGACAGACATACAATTTCATAATGCAATTTATTCCGTACATTGTAAAATATAAATGTCTAAACCTGGAAACAGAATTTAAATCATGAATGTTTGTTGAAATTCTAATCTTCTATCTTTTATATTTTTCCTCATAATATCGGAATAAAATAACAACAGTGATAAGAAATTAGATAAAAATGTGATAAGAAATATTGGCTGCTTTATTAAGGGTGATGTCTGGGCTGAGTCTACAATGTTGGGTTTCCTATGGAAGTACTTTGCTTGCATGGATGGACAAGTCTATGACATCACTAGTTGGGCTTCTTGTCAGGTCTCTACACAAACAGATGAAGATATTGTTATTATTATTATTTTGGTCTTAATTTTAAAGCCTTTAGGATAACAACAAGCATTTCATAAAAGTTATTAAATAGCTTGATCACGATTTGTTTTCAAGGACCTTATCTAAGTAACACTAGACTTACTGTCAAGCTGGCTGTCAAGTTGCAGCTTTTTGGCTGCATTGATCTGATTTTTGACACCTTTTTTAACTGCCAGTTTATCCAATATACTGAGTGAATGGTATTAAAATACTAATTTGTTTTTTGTTTTTGTATTCAGGGAGGCAGTTTTAAGCAACTAGAGTCTAATTCACATCACATCAAGTTACGTCTGTCTACTGGACGCGGGGGAACACCTGGTCAGCCTCTCAGGACAACCACGGGGTGTGTTGATTTATTATTCTGTCTGATTGTTAGCATCATTAAAATCATCAGTATCATTATTTGGATCATCATTAGCATCATTAAGATCATCATTATTATCATTAAGATCATTATTAATTGTGAACTTTTTTTAAGTCATCAGTTAACAATATTTTTGTCAGTTATTTGACTGTGACGGAGATAGGTTTAAAGCTTAGTTTGCTTTTTATATTTGAACTTGCTGCACTCTTTAGCTGAATGCTTACTTTATATCTTTGATGTGAAGATTGACAATATTGGACATATATTGTACATAATTGTACAATATTGGTCATACATATATTGTACAATATTGGACATAACGATGTGGACATAACCATAAGGTTCATAACGTTATTATGAAGAATCTTGGTAGAATCTAATTCTATATGCATTAGAAGTAACCTTACTGTGTATCTTAACGTTACTCGCTGTTCTGCTGAGATCTTGTTTTCAATACTTTGCTAAGTTTTTGACTAGGTTTTATTCTTTTTTCTTTACTGTAGAAATACGGACATTGATGATTTGCTGAAGTCCGTATTCAGAGCTCGAGGTATGACCGACTTTAGTCAGTTCAACAGTCCGTCTACAGGAAATCAGTCTACTGGTGATGCGAGTAAACAGCGTAGAAAAAAGAAACGAAAATAGTTATTGAACTGCGATTATTTGGTGTCATCACAACTCGCCTACAGACTTTTGATCTACGACACTAATAATATCAACATTTGATCTACTGTGATATTATGGTTAGGTCTAGATTTAGGATTAGGGTTAAGGTAGATCAATTGTCAGTAGACCAAATATTGGTAGAGATGTGGTGTTATAGACGAAGAGTCTGTAGAAAAATTGGCACTAAATCGATTTATTTATCGTTTGGTGTCATTGGGTATTTGTAATCAGCTATTTGACTGCATTCTTTTTTGGCTTAGTTCAATGAATTAAGACGATAATTGAGATGAAAGTTTAGTTTGTCATTAGACGTTAATTGTACGTGAATTCTTAAACATTATGTTAATTTTTGTTAGATAAAATTGGTCAGTGTATCGCTTAGAATGTTTTTATAGTTTTAATAATACTACAAAATAATAAGGCCAGTAAGTTTTGTGCAATCATTTTATTTTTATATAGCTTACAAGTTTAGTATGTATTTATTTCCGTAGTCACTCAAGTTAACGCAAACAGTATAAATTAGTGTAAATAGTGAAACCTTTAAACAATTACACTGAGTAATAATCGGATATAAATATGATTTTGTATAAGATTAAGTAATATCATTTTCAATTAAATATTTTATAAGATGTTTATCTAATTTATCATCATATTAAAGTAACTCATTTATGTCTATATTATATTTAGCAATCAAATTTTAATTATAACGATTATTAATGTCTTAAATTAGTTGTATGATTATTGAACGATTAACAGTTGATATTTACTGCATAATTGTCTAGTTATAAAATCTTGTCTTGTATTTCATGACCTTATCTTGCAAGTTACAAGTTGAGATGTTACTGCGTATTTATTTTCTTATTTTATTTCTACTCTCAATTTTATGTCTAGAAATATGAGAAATATTATTTTGAGAGTTGTTGCAACTGTGCTTGTAATTTGCTTTATTTATTTTTAAAATATAAGTATTTTTTATGTTGAATCGGAGTGAAATTGCACTGCACTGAAATCATGCTGTTTTTTTGTGATAAAAACTGCTATTTGAGTTATATCTCTTTGATTCTTTCCATTGACTTATTTCATTTCATAATATTACCAAAAATGAATTAGATTCAAGACATTTGAAAAGAATGATTAATTGTATATATTATGTATTATAATTATGCGTATTGCTTTCAGGGTCAACTAACTTACGTTATTTGCTATTTACTTCAAGTGCTAATATTAATTATACTTTATATAAAATAAAGTATAATAAATATATTATATTTAATATATAGTGACGAATAGAAGATATATATATATATAATTAATCATTGCTTCCTATACTGGCATTGATGATACATTATCGATTAGAATTTTTATTTAAAAATTGATTACCTTGTATATAATTTGTGACACTGGTATTATTTGAATTATTACAAATATTATAATTGTTTGAAGTCATATAAAATTTGAAACATTATGCACAATTATGTGTTTCGTTTCATTCTGCATGAAATATTGTATCATTTTAAAACTTGACAACTTTTTGTAAACTAATACTACTCTTGGATTAACATTAATGTTAGTATTTTAAATACTGATTGCAAAGTGTTGTATTGAATGTTTTAGGTTTTGTCTGTGATTGACTTTTTGTATTATCAGAAGAATTACTATATTGAAACAAATATATTTGTGTGCTATTTCTATATTTATGGTACAAGGATTGCTTCTTAATTATTAATTACACTGTAACTCAATGAATAACGAATAAATCAATAAATCGCAATGTACTTTGTTTCTTTTGACTGAGTTAGTGTAAAACGAAAATTTCTACAATTTACTGCCAGAACTAATCCTAGTTTCCGAAATTCATATTAAAGCATTTTGATATTAGAGCATTCTCAATCATATTTTTGGATTGTCTGTTTTTCTAAGCTTTGTTCTTTGAATGCTTAACTTAAACAAGAAAGAGATCACAATCTTGGCGGTAGATTAAATAAATACTGTAGAGTCCGCAGCTATTGAAAGGTATACAGTCTTTCAAGTCAAGAAATGTAAAAAATCTCAGCAAATAAAACGTAACATTTTATAGCAATACATCATTCACTAAAATCAATGTATTGATGTTACTGTTAGAACAGATAAATACTTCATTGATAGTTAATAATACTCTCGTAGTCTACTATAAATAAACAGTATACCAAAGAATCCGATCTACAGTACAATTATTGTAAAATATGTGTTTATATTCTACGCATGAGACTTCAAATTATTTATGACATTAGGATATCCTACTATTTTCGAAAAAATGTTTATTTTCTTTATCTGAACACAGAGAAAAACAATACAGTATATTGCTGCTTATTCAATGGAACATTTCACATTTTGTTTATTATTTATTGCACAAGATTTGGTTTCAGTCTTTAATTTGCAGTTATTCTGTACCGATTATCGATAATAAAGATCAAAATTATTTTGAAAGCAATTTTTTTTCGCTTATTTCGTTGAACATCTAAAAAATTCTATATCTTTTGGATGCGAAAAACTTTTCGTATTATTAGTCATTTCTTAATTTAACTTCGTACATAATTTCTACACGGAATGAAATTCAATCTATAATCATAGAACTTTGCCAAAGTCCTTTTTTTATAATCTCAATGCTTAGACCGATTTATCGTAAGCAAAACCATCCTTTCATGTTTTATTACATCTTACAACCAACACTTACCTGCAAATCTGACAAGATAGCGGGGCAAGCAGCTTCCATAGCTGATCTCATAAATTTGACTTATATTTCAGAGCAATCCTATGTAATCCGCCTAACTGCCGAGCTAATAGCATCTCATTACATCTGTTCTTCATAGGCCTGCTATACAAGGAAGGCCTACAAAGTTTCAGCAGTTGCATAGCTCGGTGATCAACACAACCGCATGCAGTAAACTTAGAGCCTTGAGTTTGTCTCAGTTTTCGTAATACATAGTTATAGATTAATTCAGCAATGAAAAAGATGCTAAAAAAATCATTTAAATTTACTTTGGATATAAAAGTAACGGCTTGTAAACAATCAACGTTGTAGATCATTCTAATGAAAATAACAATAATCGTGAAAGTTGTTTAATCTATTGTTAAAATTATTTATAAAATCAACAAAAGCTTTCAGTGATAAAATAAATACTGTAAATATTCAAATAAAGTAAAATTATTAATAGAAGATAAAAATATCAATGGTAGAGAAATGAATTACTTAAACTAATGAATTGCAAGATTATACTTAAGATCTTCTAACAATACTGAAACTGACATAATTATGTAATTCATTTCTATCATATTCTGTATTTCAATGTCTTTAATATATATCAGTGATAAGTAATTAGATATCTATCTAGAAGCGTTTATCTGATGACAAATTTACAATTTTACAAACTTACAATTTTACAAAGCAGAATTTTATAAGCCTCTTATTTGAAAGTTTGTTTCTCAAAATACTGAAAGTTAGCGAAGGCAAATACTAAAATTTTGAAAGTTTTCGAAGGAAAATACTCAATTTTCCTTCGTGAAAATTGATAAACGATAGATAACAGCTCGAGGCTAATTCCAGCGAATATATTTACTCAAATGTATGCCAGTTTGTTAGAACTTGCCAATAAAAAACTTTGCCAAGTCAACTCAGGCCCAGGCGTTCTATTCTCAGAACATCAGCTTCTGCAGCCCACCGCCTCATTCCGCAAACAAGTTGTAGAGATCGACTCAGCTGCACTGCTGGCTGAGAGCTCCATGACGTAAATTTAGAAATTAAACCTTACAGGGGTGAGTGAAAATTTATCCTTTAAAATTTTACTATATTTTATTATCAACCATCAATCAATAAAAAATGGAATTACCTAGATATATTTTTACTCAGATATACAGTTTTAAATTGTAGCTATGTGCGACTATTGAAAATTTTACGAAATGTGTTTTGTATGGTTTCCCCTTCCAGCTGTTGAGATAGACTGATCTGCTGGAAAGTCTAAAGATTGTAAGTCTGGACAGAGAGTGAAGTCGATCAAGCAAGGCTTACTGAGTGTCGATCAACGACCTTGCTTCCGACTTCGCAACAGGTAAGCGTGGGATTCGAATTTTATTAAAACCTGTTTGAAATTTTCTCCTATTTTGCACTAGATGAAACGATAACGCATGCAGAATCTTATAACTGCTGACAGTTTTATAGTTTATATGATTTCTAATAATTATTGTCAGATTAGTCTAAATGATTTCAATTTATTTCAGTAATTAATTGGACTCACTTTTACTACAATTTTTTGCAATTAGCTTGTTACAAAGTATGTTATATTTCTATATTAACGAAACAATGAATTTTTTATGAGTGAATTCTTTTAAATAGATAGGATTTTCTTGCAGGTTGTTGACTTGTTTCACAGCTTTTTGGTTAGCTGTCTCCTTCATTAGATAATACAAAATTTATGCTGATAATTTTTGTTAATGGGCTTCATTATAATTCATTATTTAGTTACTGGTCGTCATTTAATAAACAATGACTTTGAATAATTTGTATAAATTAACATTTTAAGCAATCGACCAAAGTCATAAAAAATTATATACAATTTAATAACGAAAAACAAAACTTATTCATTTCTTCTTTAATAAAGTCATCGCTATATTCGAAAATTGAGACGAATGTCTCAATTTTATTATGACTGGACAGTTTATCTCAAACTCAGTGATGTTAACGAGACCTTTCTTGTCAAGACCAAGACGAGACCAAGATCTGATAGTCCGAGACCCAAGACCAAGACCTGATGGTTTGAGACCAAGACCGAGACCTGACGGTTCGAGACCAAGACCAAGACCATGAGCTTCGAGACCAAGACCGAGACCAAGACCAAATGCTCCGAAACAAAGACTGAGACATAAAACAAACTTAGATTAAGATCAAAACCACCAGATCTACGCAAGACTTATTAAGGACCACCCATCAAACGTTGTCGACTTTTTACTACGCATAATACTTTGAGAAATTAAAAAATACATCAGACACAATAAATAATTACAATTAATAAATAGTTACAGTGACTGTCATTATCACAATCATTATATTACTCACAAAATTGAAACATTGTTATTACCATCAATTTATTGCATAAAACTGCAACGCAATCATAATACAACAAAATGCAACATTTGATACAATGTGCAATCATAAGCAGATGCTAATCGACATCATTAATATTGTCACGTGCACAAAAAGGTAATAATAGTAAAATGCAGTTAGGATTATTTATATTAGTTCTAATTTTGTATTAACTTGTAATAAATGATTGTAATATAAAAATCTACCATTCATATTAATCATTTGTATGAATATTAATTATACATTACAATTCACAATTAGAACCAGTGCCAAAAATGTGCTATTAAGTTCAAGATTATAATTCTATGTGTCCAGCAGTTTTATTATTTTATACATTGTTTATATATTGTTTTAATAGTTTTGCTAGTCTTTTATACTGTAATACATAGTAGTAGCATAATTTTGTTGCTAGTATACTATGCTAGTTGCAATTAATAGATTTTAACACAATGTTATGTGAAAGCAAAACGGAAATGTAAACACATAGATCTTTGTGCACATTTTTGCGATTTTACTTATAACTGATACATGGATGCATTAGAAATGATTACTTAAATTGAACACCATAATATTACTTTTAGCTGCATTTGCAATATTTTTGCTAATAAATTTTTTCTAATATTTGTGCTCGTCTAAATATGTCAAGATTTCAATCTTTAAACTTAAATCTTGAATATTTCAAGGTCTTGAAATTTGTTCAAGACTTTTTTCTCAAGACTGAGACCTGACCCTTCAAGACCGAGACCAAGACCGAGACCTGAGCCTTCGAGACCAAGATCGAGACCAAGACCTGATCCTTCGAGATCAAGACCAAGACCTGAACGTCTGGTCTCGAGTCCAAGATCGAGACCTCAAAAACTGGTCTCGAGACGGTCTCGAGACGAGACCTGGTCTCGAGACCTAACATCACTGCTCAAACTATGCTGAAAAGTTTGTTTTATTTATTCGTATAGAGAATTATTTGATGTACGAAATTAAATTAGACCAAGACAATTTAATGATTGACCTGATTGCTAGAATGTTTGACTTTTAAAAACAAATTTTACATTTTATTATTTAAGTCTATATTAAATAACTGTAATGAGTTATTCATTGCCTATAGGCTAAGTACAAACAAAATTCAAATTCAAATTTTAAAAAATTTTCACGGTTGGTATGTAGTCACGTTGCGTATAGGTAACGCATAGGTTTGTTTAATAGCTCTTTACAAAGTACATTGACTTTAAAAAATCGTTAAACATTAAAAGAGCTTAAATTTCATAAACATTTTTAACGTGCCTTCAAACTAGTTTCGGAATTATAAACTCTTATGGGTTTAATGTTAATTCAAGGAATTTGAGCAATTGCTTGTATTAAATCTCTGAATAATCATCTGTCTTTCTGCATTATTTTCTGGTTGCAAACTTTTAAAAAAATTCATATTCATGAATTGATTCATGTATTGTGTAACAAATTGACGGTTGTCTGATCTTGACGATTGTTAAATTCGGATTTATTTCACTGTTTAATTAAAAGTAGCAAGTTAAGAATTTTGTGTCTTTTATACTTTGTTTTCGATATTCGCCATTATCATGACAATAATGAAATTTTGAAATTAATGTATTCTAGATTTATCTTTTTTTGCATTTGCTAAGAAATATTTTACAAATCTAAACTAACTATTCAAATCTTCAAGACACTAAAATTAAGTATCTATAGAAAAAAAATGTTTTGTTTTGTTTCGTTGTAGTATATAATTCATATACTTGATTACACTCAGTTTGACATGCTATGCTTCGGCAGCAATATTGAAAATCGCTAATTTATTTCGTTCAGTATTTAAATATAGTGCAGATATATTTTGCTAGTCTAATAATAATTTCTTAAAATATCATAATTATGTTTAGGGATAGATTAGAGTTAGGGTTAAGCCTGAGCTTAACCTTTACATTAACTCTAAACTAACTGTAAACTTTAAATTAAAAGAAAACTTTTAATGCCAACTGAGTTACCCTCGCGCAAAATCAATTAGACAATGACAATATTCTCTACGGGCATTATTATGTAACTTTGTCAAGTTGATTGATTAAATAACTGAACTAAATATGTTAAATCTTTCAATAGATAATGACCTATCTAAGGCCCTGCGCATTATTCACATATATTTTGTATACATCCAGTATAAACAGTAGTAGATAGACATGGCGAATAATAGTTATCTAATGAAAACAATCCGGTATATCTTTGTGGAGTTGAAAATATTATCACCGAAACAAAAATTTGCTATCGCTACGAACTCGCTATCACCGGTCCTACAGTAACTTGCAGTGCCAGCTCGAGGCCGACGAATACATCTGTTATTCTGATTTTCCGAGCAAGATTCTGCTTTCTGCAAATAGTTTGCTCGCTTATTTAGCCGCAAGCGCTGCTCCGCGTCGGCGTTTAGTTTATGATCCACTTCTGAATTCAGCTTAAAGGGTTGAACATTTAGCAGCGGCTGATTTTAACTGGTCTCGCGGCAAAGCAGCGAAATTTAGCTTGTTATGGAAAGATAAACTTATTTCTGTGAAGTAATCTTTAGCGTTTCGGTTAGGGCCTATATATGTTGTAGTTAGAGAATACTGGTAGTAAATTGTATTGTTTAACAAAATTTACAGTAACAGAGTAATGAAATATTATATAGAGGTTGTATAACTATTTAGTTAACGTTGCTTGCAGCTTATGAGAGAAACTGTATTCTATTTAACTTACCGTCCGGCTAAGTTAGTATGATGTAATAATTATATGATTTTTTTATACAAATTTGAACAAAAAAGAAGAGCTAAAAAGTATAAAAAACGCATACAGTAGTTGTTATAAAAAGAGATGACCCACTCACATTAGATTGGATGGAGAGGGAAAAGGGTGTTAGGGGATACGAGAAGAACAATGAATTTCAACATTAAATATTATTAGATTATGAAATTTTATTTCTGCAGTTTTATTATTTTAGAATCCGTTGAACTGACTCTCTTTTCTCTCAATTTAATCTACAACAGAAACTAACATGTCTGACGACGAAAGTCCCGCCGCGTAAGTATTATAGGCCTAATATACTAAATATTTAATTACTCTAATATTTCATTCAAAGAATTTTAATATATTAAAAATAGCGTCTCGCGTAAATATTACCCACCATAGTAATTGTACGAGTTTTTCTATATTATTGTTCATCCGGGACCAGTAGAAGTTGTA
Source organism: Oconnorella tubifera (assembly GCA_034700105.1). Taxonomy (NCBI): domain Eukaryota; kingdom Metazoa; phylum Annelida; class Clitellata; order Enchytraeida; family Enchytraeidae; genus Oconnorella; species Oconnorella tubifera. The sequence goes on from JAQIXG010000505.1 coordinate 20,337, forward strand.
TCGGTTTTGCAAGTTCGCTGAGTTAAACACATTTACATCGTGTTTTTTATAATAACATTAATTTAATGTTTTGAAGACTTTTTTTGCTAAATTTTAGATTTTTACTTTATTTAATTTATAATGTAATTTATAAGGTTTAGTATAGTGTTTAAAAATCTAAAATATTCAAAATATTGTTTTCAATAAATGTATAGAAGTGACCATGAAGAAGAGAGGTTTGTAAAATTTGAATAGTTTAGTAGTATTGCTATTGTCTTATCTAATGTAGAATATACTACATTGTCTAAATATTACAGAAATTTACTTTCAGTATAATAACATTAGAACTTAATCATTCATATTTGTTGCATGCCTAGAAGCGATATTTTGATTTACATAAATGGTTCATTCATTTTAACTGAAAGAATCTATTTATGTTATAAGTGTAGTTGACTTAGATCATAACAATGTAGCTGATAATAATTTATTTAACGTGTATTTATTTAATGATACTGATATAATATAGTAGTAGAATTTAATTTAGTAATAGACATTTAGATTATTGTTTCAAGAATTTGTGTCGACTAACAGTACATGCAGAATATCGTAATCGCTTGTAACGATCCATGTAGTAATAGCATGCAATATTAGAATTTTATTTTATAGCTTTTTTATTGGCCTTATAGGTAGAAATATAAGTTAGCCTGCTATAAAATATGCTATAAATAAATTAAACAAAAAATCGTGTAAATATGTTTCTATACTTTGCGTCAAAGTTTAAAACAACTTATCTATAAATTTTCACTGAAATATACGATTTATTTATTTTCAAAAAATCGTTACTAGATTGAAATAGGCCTTTGCATAGAATTTCAAATAAATTTTTTATAACTTCAGTATATGTTAGATAAATTTGTAACTTTTCGTTCTTGAAAATATCGTCTGCAGCTGTATTTAAAATTATTAGTCACTTGGGCTCAATGTTTAACTAATTATAATTAGATTATCAGTTGGAAACTTATAAATAACCTTAATAAATTATGCATAAATGCTTAAATTTTTCATTGCAGTGAAACACAAAAAAAAGTTAATTCATCACGTAACTTGAATTCTGGACTAATAACAACAACAATTTATATTATTATTATTTCCTTTTATTACATTTTCATGCGTATCTGCTCACCTCTGTTCAAGAACTTTTTAGTTCTCTACCATCACAGACACAATGAGCTCTGTAATAACCAGTCGTTATGAGATGAAAGAGTTTTAACAGACTACTGCATATCTATAATAACTAGATATATGATAACAATTCAGAGATGAACTAAAATTTCCACTCTTGTAAAACAATATACCGACCAGATGTTGTAGATTTCAATCACGTGTTATATTCGGTAAGAGAAATAAATACACAAGGATGCGTGTTTAGTAGTGAATTTAAAATGAACCCCGTTTTAGGATCAGTTTCAAATCTACATAGCTTCATCAATGTGAAATGACTGCTTGTCTGGTTTCAATTAGTGAACGTTTTCTGGTATCGAGAAATTCTTAGTTTTGCTAAAAACATTTTAATAAAAAACAAAAATATTTGTCACAATAAATCAATTTTATGGATCAGACGCTCTGTATACTGCAGTATACAGAGATAGTGTATAAATATTTACAGGGCTTAATTTCAGATATTTGTAATATGTAAATACTTCCTGTAAGCAATTTATATTAAACAATTCTAGATTCATGAATGCCAACATAATTTGTAATTTACTAATTTTTTATAATTTGATTTCAATATCATCATAACATATAATCTCGTATTCAAACCTAAATGCATTCAATTAAGCGTTGATTAAAAGAATACTGTTGCTGTTCTTTAATTTTTATCATTATATTAAAATTTACTTTATTTATTTTTAGAACCGAGGGCGAGTTGGCGATGAAGGTGAGAAATACTTATACTTATATTATAAATGTAGAATATATTTCTAAATTATGATTTGAAAAGACAATAATAATAATCGTGTTAACACATTCTGTCATTTTTCATGAGCACCATTCCACTGTCTCCCTTTAACTGATTAGTGATACTGATAATAATATTGATATTGTGATAAAGTTATTGTTATAATATATTTTTTATTTTACGGTCATAAAAACAATAATGCATAATCTGTAAATTATTAATGATCTAAAGTTCTAAACTAAAATTAGGAATTGTTTAATATTTATGTTTAAACAAATTCAGCTGGTTCTTGTTTATTGCAACTGAACATTTTAATCATAAAAACATAGCCATTTAATGAAACTCAGTTTATTAACCGGGAGGGGGGTGAGGTGGCAGGCTTTTATTTGGATAATTGAAACTACATTTTCAACCGCTGGACTTTTTTTAATCACTTAATCTCATTGCTCCATTTCAGCGATAAATCGGCGTTATAAATTACAGAATTAAAAAGCGAAACCGAAATCATACGATAACAAGAAAATCAAACGATGATAATCCATACAATTATAAGTTTCTAAGTTATTATAATAGTTCTATTAATTTTGCAGAAGCGTCGCGAACAGACTCAGGTTGACTCGACTGGTCTTGAAGAAGCTGACAAAGAACTTTTGGACAACAATCGTCAAGAACGCAGCCGCATGGAGGACGAGATCAGGGAACTGAGGGAGCGTAACGTTAGTTCTTCTCTTTGCATAAAATAGAACAGTAACAAAATAACAGTAGAAAGTATTCTAAACGAATTGTTTAAAGAATAGGGTGACAAGAAACTATTCGTTTATAAACGTTGTTTTTGCTATATATAGCATCTGATTCAATTAGAATTGATTGAAATTAGTCAATAAATGAATTACATATTAAAAAATTTAATTAAATGTTAAAAAAATAAAAATGTGAAGCATTATATGAGAGAACAATAATTATTTAGTAGAGTATTTGCTGTCCTAAAAGTATGACATCAGTGGCATAGCAATGGATTGTGCAATGCACAAGGATCCAGACGAAATATCGGCATTATCTAAGTGAATTTCTGCAGTTTCTAAATATAGTATATCTACAAATAGCAGTTTAAGAATAGTTATTTAAAATTTATGGTTGCGGATTATATTAAGGTTGGTACTAACCTTAACATTAACCGTAATTCTAACCCTAATTTTTATGTATAAATTCAATGACAATTTTTTGAACTAGGGTTAAATTCTTTCTAAAGAATGATGAATGTCAGACATTGTTTCAAAACTAGGATCTTGCTTTTTCTTATTCGGGTTCTAATCACTTCACCTAAGAAGATTTAACAAATATCTTGTTTCTTTAGCTACATATTTAATTCTCTATTAGTTGCATGATTTTTCTATATATTTTAGGAACATAACTTAATGTTGCAACATTTTTTAGGAAAAGCGCAAGAAGGAGCGAGAGATCGAAGAAAAGCGACTCGCAGCAGAAAGATCAGCTGAGGACGCGAGACGGAAAGCTGACGAGGTTTTATTGCTTGTGTTTAAAAAAATAACATATAAAGGCTTCGTTCGTATGTTTTGTAATTAATCATATGAACGATGATTAATTACATGTTCATTTTTTGACATTCTCCCGAACTCACTCCAGCTGTTATCAACTCTGAAAAGTTCTATTTACTGTTCACAAAAGAGAATTGTTATAAATGAATGTATTTCAGGAGGAACGCAAGAGAAAGAAGGAAGAGGAAGAGAGCAGGAAAAAAGGAGAGCGAGCACTGAAAATGGCTGAATTTGAAAAATGGAAGACGCCCCCAAAGGCCAACTTTGTCATCTCAAAGAAGCTCGCGGCTGCACCGGGAGAAGAGGTAAAAAGCGCAGTGCATGTTGATTCGCTGAATTGATATGACACAAAGTGTTGTTCCCACGTTCAGCTTTTGTTGACGTGTGGTCAAAAGCTCATTAAAATAGACTCCTATAGAATATTTTGCACTATTAGTCATTGCCTGTATTTGTTACAGAGATACTATTGCTGTTAAAGCAGATAGTATACGGTAGTTAGATTTGTTAAAAGTATATTGGATCAGGTTTATGAAATATCCACTAAATCTCAGTTTAACTTTTCTTTCAGATTATCGGATTTGGTTCAGTTTAATGCGATATATTCACTAAATAAAAGGGTGACATTTTTAGGTTATGCACAGTATCAATATGTGATTAAATGCCATAGAGCGATATCATAGTATATAAGTAAATCAAGAAATAAAATTCTTGGAATAGTTGTGACTGAAAATATTAGTTATGAAAATACCACATGCCGAGTAAAATAATTAGGAACTTTACATATCTCAAAAACATTATTTGCAGTAATAGTACTAATATAAATTGTTATTAGACAATAAAATTAATCTGTTCTTAATTTTGATATAAATCTCCTGGCCTTTTTGCAGTGTGAAATAATTCTTTGTACTCTGTAGAAGCTTAGTGTGTAAATTCAACTTGACGTCTTTCAGAAATTAAGTTGAATATTTGGAAATGTTTACTGTAACATTTTAATAATAAAATATATTTATTATGAAAATAGCATAAATTTTGTGAATAGCACTAAATTTATAAATTATCTTCACTAGTTTATGCAGTGATCAATAATTCTTGAACGCAACTTTCAGTTTTCATCTTCACAAAATCAGAATTCATAATGTGAAATTATCATCATGGTATTATAAATCAACTCATTTATAATTAAAATCATTCAATTTTTTATCTGAAAAATTGTGTGTCATTATTAATCTGATATGTTTTTGTGTTTTTCTTTCAAATTACCGCAAATTCATGATGGCGTGAATTACAGGGTGATGATCAGGTGTGTGGAGTTTTGTTCTTGTTAAATTTACTAACATTTTTACATTGCACTTAAAGTTATGAATATCATATCTGTTAATGCACATGTTAAAGTTATGATTCTATTTGACATTGTGCTCTTTAGTATTGACTATAGTAATCAATAAGATGTTTTTAACTGTATCACATCTATACAGTCAGACATTTTATATTGTATATCAATCATTTTAATAATTTAAGTCATTTTATGTGAAAAATTATTTACAAAACTAAGTACAAGGTCTATATATCAATAAGTTTCAATAAGCTTTTTGATCCATGTAATAAGCTTACAAAATAGTTAAAATATATACAGTATTTATGAAATCAAAAAATTCACTTCTACTAGTTACGAACATATTGTCTGTTTGATAAGTAATTTGTTAAAAGCTAATTAAATAAATTTTACACGAATAGTATTGTGTGTAAAATAATTCATTCATAACACTGTTGCCGTTGTAGCGTTACAATGATATGATTGAAATGTGCTATTTACACATATGCAGCAATTTTTATGTTTTATTTGAAATTTTGATAATTTTTAGTTATCACTAAAACTTAAGCTATTGTAATAACATTGTATATTATACAGCTTGTAAAATAATAACATGTTAATTTTAAAAATAACTTTCTATATTCATTAAAGTAATCTAAACATGTTTTCTAAGTTTTTATTTGAAAATTACAGTATGCAACTAAATACTTTGGTTATATATTTTCTTTATATAACGTATAACATAACTTATTAAGGATTAGATAATCTATAACAGTTACTGTAATTAAGATAAGAAAATGTGTAAAGAAAACGTGTCCCAGATTTCACAAATAATTTTTTTTGATAAATTTTTCTAATCGAGAAAAATTTAAGATCCAAGTTCACATTTGCATTTTTTTAAAACTGAATTCCTTTAATTTAATTGCATAGAAATTCCACTCCTCTCTTTTATTTAATAATTATAATATAGATTTGATTTCTATTTAATTTTTTCTAAACAATTATTTTGAAAAAATGTTATAAATAACTGATTTCGTTTTATGTCTCTAATATCGTATGAAAAACAGCATTTATTATTTATTCATTCTACTCCCTTTAAAAATTTAGTTAGTAATTATTACTTGTAAATATAACATAGATTTAGTTCTATATTTCGTCCACATTTCGTCAATTTTCGTAGCACTATACTTAGTGGTATATATCCTATGACTTTTTTTCTTATCTTAATACAAAATAATAGATTTTAATGTTTATTTGCTTTATAGGAAGAAGTTGAGGGCAAGGCCAGAAAATCGAAAGAACAACTGGATGCCGAGAAGAAGGCGATCCTCAAGCAAAGACTAAAGCCCCTGGAGATAGACGGGGCTGACACCGGTAAGCTGACAGAGAAAGCGAAAGAACTACACACTCTACTTGCGCGTCTTGAAGGAGAGAGATATGATCTCGAAAAACGCTTCAAAAATATGCAAGTAGAGGTAAGAAACTTGCAAATTTACTATTTTTATTACAGTATAGGAGAGCATTCGCAGTTCGAGCGCTTACGTTTAATATTTAACTAAATATTTTATATTGCATTAAATTTTATGCATATTTAAAAAAACTTAATTATATGAAGCATTAATACACCATAAGGTAACACGAATAAATACAGTTGAATAAAAAATTAATAAAATTATATTTAAAGAGTCAATGGCTATATAAAAAATACAATTGAACAATTAAATACAAAATTAAACAATAAGAAATGCTGCAGGTAACTTAAAACCAAGGCAACTAATAGTTATTGTTCGAGATTATTTAATGGCTTGGAAGAAGGGTACATCAGGAAGAATGATGAGAGAATTAGATGATAAACTGTAGACTTGGAAGACGGGTACATCAGGAAGAAAGATCTGAGAATAAGATGATAAACTGTAGGCTTGGTAGAATGTTTGGCAGAAGGGTACAGAGAAAGAGATGTGAACAATACATGCAAACAAACAATACTCGCAAAATATCATTTTGTAACTAAACAGTTACATATAGAATTAATTTATTAAACCATGAACAAAATTACTTAAATTAAACAATACCTTATTATTTTTCTTAAGTAATTTTTTTGTTATTTCTGTGATGTCACACAGATGATGCAACTGGCTGAACGCGCGAGACAAGCCAACAAAGTCGGGTAGGCGGTATATTATCATTTAATTTTCTTGAAAACTGAGAAAATGCTAAATTCTGACCTAAAATGTTAAAATATTATTTTAAACGGTGTGATTAGTCCTTTTCTAAATTCTATTTGTGTTTAATATGTGTTTTAACTTATAGCAAAGAAGGCACAGTCAAGCGAGTCGCTCAAGCCGATGAGTAAGTTGAAGTTTATTTTGCTACCCAGTTTCTTATCTAATTAATTATTTTTTAAATGTGATTTTTATTGCACATTTTATTTTTATGCAATAAGTTGACTGATTGGTCTTTCTTCCTTCATATTTTAAAATTACACTTATTTAGTTAGTTTCTGTAAGCAATAAATAACAATCATTTAAAACTTTTATATATTTTCAACTTCATATAGCAAGTTTTCAAATATAACAAACTAATAAATCGAGTGAAGAAAATTAATGGCAAAGAAACTTATATTACTTAAATATGAACATTGTTTTAATCAAATTATCTTATTGTAAAAATACCTTTTTGTTATAATAAATTTGCTACAATAAGAAAAAGTGACTATGCTATATTTCATTGCAGACGTTTAATATCTTTATATAATTATATTAATTAATTAGTCAATTTTTTTGTAATTTACGATTGTAATTGTTGCGTTTTAGTACCGCTGATAAAATCATGGAACGCTTCGCCGGTGCACCAGTAAGATTAACTTTAATAACTTTTTTCAGAATAATAATTTCATAACAAAATCAAAAAACAATTCTTCAATTAAAATTATTTAACCGTAAAGAAATAATGTCAAACACACCACAATTTAACAAATCAACCTGCCAAAAGCTGCATCAATCTAAAAAAACATTGAGAATACCAAAATTCGATTCTTACATCTCTCAGACCATCTTAATACAGTTTAAATTGCTTCACACTTCTGTCGAACTTGTTTTTCTGTGCGTGCATCTAGTCGAAGGTGGAGATGTTCAGCAAGTACGAGCGTCAAAAGGATAAGCGCACGTACGGTGACCGTAAAGTTCTGTACACGGGGCCGATGTTCGGCTACCCTGCAGACAGAATCAAACCGAATAAAATAGTAAAATGGAGCGAAGAGGGTCTTCCTTTATACGAAGAAATGGGAGCTCAGCCGGCCGCCGCTTAAAAATGTACAAACTAAACCATTGAAAATCTTCAGGTAAAATGTAAACTAGATTTTAAAAATGAGAAAATTAATTTATTATCAAGTTTTAATTATTAATCGGGATATGTTTATCGAATTATAGCATTAATTCGGGAAGAATTTTATATTTTTTTGACAAATATTTTCTGTGAAAATGTTATAACAAATTTTTATTGTGGCGGCCAGAGTAGCAACATACAGAACACAAATGCCCTATGTTGTGATGAAATATCTAACAAACATAGGGTCACATAGCATTCTTAAATGTAAGTTGAGGTTCCGCTTTGTAATATTAAATATTTATGTGTATAAAACTGCAGTTATTGTTACTTATTACACTATAAAGACTTGTTGATAAACCCGAGCTATTCTTATTTTGCAGATTTTACAAGCTTTCGTTCACAAGATGTCACGATATATAAGACCTATGATCCGAGTTTACTTATGAAAACAGACTTAACATAACGATTTGTTTGCTTTATAAAAAAAATTCTGTCTAATAAATTTGTGTTGCTATTTTATCAAATAGTTTAGAATCGCTTTGTCTTTCTGATATAATTTCTTAGTTTGTCTTTATATCATTTTACTTTCATAGTAAATTTAAGAATTTTTTTTCTTTGGGTCATTTTAGAATTTCTGTAGTAAACTATTCAAAAATGCTCGTCTTTAAGACATTTAGTATGAAAAGCCTAATATTTTGCGAATTTTAAAATATCATTTTTAAAATAAACTTATTGCTTTTTTTATAAAACAAAAGTTTTAAAATGAAATTTTACATTATGTTGTATCAACTAATACTGTAAATAAGCAATAATTAAAAAAGATAATGAAATAAACAATAGATAATGTATAACAATAAGCGATTTCAATTTTTATTCTGAGTTTTAAACAGTTCAAAAAATTATTTAGATTTTTTACTAATAGTAAGTTTAAATATTAAAAGTTCAAATTATACTTCATTAAAAGATTTTTACTGTCTATAGGCAAATATTATGTGTACGTTATACGCATAATATACAATCTTGCTCCTTAAATACCATATATTTCTTCTAAAATCTACATGATTAATATCATATATAGATGGATGTTGATAATATCTAAATTGTAACTCTAAGATAATTTCCTGCATTTCGCATTTGACACAAATAACATTATATAAATCCAGCTGTTTGCTGGATTGCCCAATTACGCCAAATATATGAAAACTTAAAAGTTACATAATCTAATTACTCCTCATTTCATAAACTGAAGGATTCCATCCAAAAGTAGATCACAGCGCAATCTTGCCTTTAATCCATTTATAAAGTATATTATTACATCTCTATCTCCATTCTAGGCCGAACAAAGAACAATTCTTTCCTGCTTTTGTCTTAATATCTGATTCGAAAGTGACGGATGAAGCGACTGATGTCACCGGACACCGGTGACGATCAGCCGGAAACGCTTCTCGTCTGGGTTTCCCTAGAATGGAAAGTTTAATACCTTTTATCTAATTCGGCGAATATCCGAGATTAGATTTTTATCTGAGTGCTTGTTTTTAACAGTGACTTGATAGAGCTTCCGACACCAATAAACGTATCAATCAACGGTAAATGATATAATGCAATTAGTTTCATTTTTATATATTATTTAAGGTATAATTTGACAGTTTATTGTAATATAATTAACAATAAACTGTCAAATAAATCTTTTAACTTGACCATTTAAACTGTGATAGTAACTAAACTATTTACATAAAAACGATTAAACTAAGAATGAATGAATTTAGTTTCATTAGCCTAGTTCATGAATATTAGCAGTAAATTAATATATTAAAATTTATTATATATTGCCATAAAATTAGAAAAAAACAAAATTATTTATTTTTTATTCAGCCTATGGTCTGCCAGGTCTAGCAACAACAGTGTTTGGATTCAATACCAATTTCTAAAGATATTTATTATCAGAACAAATTCAGACCATTAAGGTAGTTTGAGTTGAAATGAAAGCAGCTATAGTGTATCTACACAACGCGTTGGTCGGCCGCACAAATCACTCCCTCGTCACTTCTCCTTGCACATGAGTCCTACTCAGTAAGAGAAACCAAAATTCCCTCTCTATTGAGAAAATAAAATGAAGATAATTTTCATTTGATTTATTACTCAGTAATCCCGTTAACAGCTCTTCAATTATACTATCGATAGTAATCTCTTCAATGATACTAATGATAGTAACGCTACTATCATTAGAGTTAACCAGTACAGTGATTAATTTCTGAGGATCATTTTAAAGGATTAAAAGACTAAAGAAGATTTTAAAAATATTGCCTGTTTAATGAAAATTTGTCGTTATATTTGGTGATTTTTGACTAAGAATATTTGTATGCGTAAAAGATATACCAATAATATCGATAATCGAATCTTTGACATCCAGACTGGAGAATCGCATCCACACTGCTACAAAAGTTCGACAGATAGTGAATTTAATTAATATTTTCATAATTTTTAAAGTTTTTAGAACAAAGGACTTGTTTGCATGTTTCTAGTTTAGTTGCTGTAAGTAAACCGTAAATGAAAGTTATCCATAAATGCTTATTTCAAAAATCTACAATAGCGATAAGTGGAGTACGGTTTAAATTGTCATCAACTTTATCATGAAAATCAAATTCAAAACCAGTCTATCAAACGTTTATGGCTCTGATAGTTAATACTACTCGACTGTCAACAGTAATCTTGATTATAAAATCTCTCAATCACTCTCTCTCTCCTGTTTTCGTCATCATCAATCTCGCATTCAATCTTTTGATAAATTTTGTGATGTCGTTTTTATATTTAAAACCTATTTTGAATTTGTTTTAAAGGACTGTTTTATTTCTAAAAAATAAAGAAATAAACAAAGAAAAAAGGAATGAAAGAAAGAAAAAAGAGAAAGAGAGAAAGAAAAAAAGATAAAATGAAAGAAAGAAATAAAGAAATAAAAAGAGAGAGAAAGAAAAAGAAAGAACAAATACAAAAGAAAGAAATAAAGGAAGAAATTATGCGCGATTGACCGAGAGAGAGAGAGAGAGAGAGGGGGA
>JAQIXG010000506.1:0-31522 GCA_034700105.1 Oconnorella tubifera
GTAGGCGACATTCTTCGCTTAGAGTCAATTCAAAGAACGTTTACTAAGAGTCTTAAAATATGTGCTAATATGTCGTACATTGAACGTTTGAAATGTTGTGGTCTAATTTCGCTCGAACGTCGAAGACTAAATGAGGATATTACGAATTAAAATTGTTAATAAAGTTATTTTTGTTGACCCGCGTGATTCAATCCAATTTATAACTAATTCAGTTACCAGGCAGGGGTCATTCTCATAGACTTCTTAACCCCCCTTCTAGATTAAATACCAGACTTCATTTTTTTTCAAATAGAACAATAAAAATTTGGAACAAATTACAAGAAAGTACTATATCTGCAGATAGCGTGGCCACTTTTAAACGTCATTTATTGTGCGAAAATTTATAGTCACTTAGTACTTGGTTTTTAAATTTGTAAATTTTAACTTGCTTTTATTTTGATTTTTTTATTATATTAATTTTAACATATTGTATTTTATTTTAAATGAAATGTATTCCACTGTATTGAAATAATGTATTTTATCATTTGTATGATTTGCTTAAAATACCGGGCTTGTGTCAGTGTTTCGGCCTACGAGCCCTTTTTGTCATTTCTTTAAATTATTTTTATATTATCTGCTACATTTTACATTTTGTGACAAATAAAAGATTTTTGATTTGATTTGATTCGCGTCATCTTTTAAAACATCTTTTTGACACCACTATAAACTAATAAAGCCCCATTTCCATCTGATCAATCATAACATACTTAAAAACTCTGTTGACAGTTTACAGCAATCCGCGACCACAGGCCCTTGAGCCAGTCGGCCGACTGTCAGTCCCGCGCCTCGTCACGTCACTGACTGTCAGTTTGGCTGCCCATTCGTTACGAGCCGACGTTTGACTGACAGACGGACAGTCGTAGATCCGCCCTATACCGTCAGCCACTGACAGCATTCACGTGAAGTTACTTTCACTTAAATATTTTACTTTCTACAGCGATTCTGCGTTATAAGCACTTGGCGCGCTGTTTTGAGCTTAGAGCGCCGGTAAAAAGTCGTCGTAAAATTTTACGAACCCATTCGGCGTTACTTGGGATTATCTATTTGCTAGCGAAGCGAAAAGTCATCGATTAGATGAGTTTTAAATAGGTCGTCGAGAGTTATGTTTTGAGCGGTTGGTTACTCTATGAAGATAAGCAAAATTCAATTAGATAGTTAGAAGAATAGGATGGAATTTGTGAAATTTAGATAATGATGATAAAATCTAATTAAATAAATATAAGTTGATCTATTTTATGGATAGTTATTTATATGTAAATATAGAATATCGGCGCATTATGTTAATTTATAAATTAATATAGGAATAAAGGGCCTACGATCGATTTTTACATTATACTAGTTATGCTAGTTTAATTAATTAGCGTAATAGGGATATTAAAGGCAATATTATACAATTTCAAGGTTGCAAGGATTTACACCATAATTGACAATACATCGCTTTTAGATTTCTGAACTCCGCAATATAATGACGACTTCACGGGTAAGCATTCTATTACTCAAAATTTAAGTTTTGAAAAGCTTCAAATGCAAAAACCATTTCTTATACTGTACACGTTTAAAGTGCTTAAGTTTTACACTTGACTCTTTTTTGTTGAATAAATAATCCAATTTTTCGATAGCATTATATATAATAAGATCAGTTGCAAAAAATGTTACAATATTTCTTGACGTTAGGCCTAGTTTTGAAGAATTTATACTAATAAACTGATGGTTGTAAATCCTGTTTAAGTGACCGGATGAACTTCGTAACACTTTTACAAACCATGCAATAGACGTTCAGTGGACATGAGCTAATTTATTATATCTTAGCAAACATGTCACGAAACTGATATTACGTTTTACTGGCTTATAAACTGATCAGAAGTTATCACCTTTATTTATGATAAGGTTACAGACTAAAAATTTCAGTTTCGTTATTATATGTATGTGCGTAATATCAATTTCAATAATTTCAGAAAGATAATGAACCAGTAACTGTTCACCTTTAATTATTACTTAAGACTTTTTTTAATGATAAACGTTGTAAATACTGCAGTACTTGTTTGAACTTTGAACTATATTGTTTAAACTGTCTTTCGTAATATTTTTCATATTATTTTGACTTGTTTAGACCCGCTGACACATTTGAGATTAAAATTATTGAACAGAATTACTGAGATTATTACAATGATTGTATAACGAAATAACTAATTATTGTGAGAATAATTATTACAACGATTATCTGTTTTATTATTATTTTCACCAAACCTAAAACTTCCAACTGACACTCGTACATAAAAATGCACACACGCGCTATTACCGTAAAGTTTCGGTAACGTAATAATCATAATATTTGGACTAAATTATCATCTACCAGTTACCGCAGCTGTTACACAATATCTTAAAATTGTTTTCGCTTACTTACTTTTGAAGTTGCAGTATGAAAGCGAGCTCCCGTCCCACTACGGGCCCGGGGGAGGGATGGACTGCCTCGGGGGGTCGATGTATGATACCCATCGGGGGCTTCACGCTCCATCCTCCGCTCATATCCCTCACTCGCCCACGTACCCGCCCCATCCCGCGGCTCTGGCCGCCGCCGCCTCTCTCCAGGGAGCGTACGGCGGTTATCCATCGGTATCATCGTCTGCATCGGGGATGGTAAATGCCCAGGCTGATAATCCTCTAAAGAGAGATAAAGACTCTGTCTACAGGTATGATATTGAGTAAAAAGCAAAGGAAATCGCCATATAAACTGTAAGGTCGTCTAAATCTTTTAGCTGTTCAAGTATTATCACTGTATTTATAACACGTCGCATGTTCTCTGTTTTAAAAGGTGTCATTTACTGTAAGCTTTGATGTTTTAACAATTTGCAATTTTGCGTGAATATCGATCAGTTTATCATCATATATTGTTTTGAATATTTTTTGATAGAGGCAACTGATTGTATTATGCTGTAAAATTACTTAGTTAGCCACATTCAAAGTTGAAATGATAAAATTAATATATCATCATATTCTAAAGGTTCAAAATCCTTTAATGGTATAATTTAATTGTATATATTAAAGTATAGCGTATTAATTGTGATTAAATTTTCGATAAATGTATAAATTCAGTAATAAAAAATAAAATGTCCAACATTTAATATAAATAACGACTAATACCTCGATATCCTAAATTAATGCAGTCGCTGAACCAAAATTCAGTTTAGGTAGTTGTTAGCAAAACAAAGCAAAGATTTGGTTTCCATCATTAAAATTACCCCTACCTGACTACTCCCTCCCCTCTTTGCGTTAAGTGTCAATCCTTACGTATGACGCAACGTTGAAACAACGCAACGATAATAGCGTAGCTGTATAAATGGCCTTTACAAACAAAATTGCATTCTCTAACAGCTGCAACATCTTAGCATTCAGTTGAATTACTCACAATTATTTTGTGACTGCAGAAACAATATTCAGAATTAGCAAATCCTTTAATTTAACATAATAATCTAATCGAGAATATGTGCATAGATTTTCTAGTTGATATGCTATAGTATAATTATAATGTTACTTTTAACTACATAAATGTTATAACCATTAACTGAATAATTAGCTCGAGTAAGAAACTGGGTAATAATATTATGAACATAGCATGTGCATTTACATGCAATTTTACATAATATTACACAAATAAAGATTATTATGATTTTGGTTTTATAAGTATGCAGTAAAATCTTCACATTACTTGCATTAAATAAATCTCAATAAAGGTCGTCACAAACTTTTTTCCATTTGAACATTTTTACAGGGAAAAAAGTCAAATAAACAGAATCTTTCCCAGGCATTCCATACTATAGTATATCAATGACGAAATGAGTATATACTGTATATTAATTATATACAGTCAAAATATATACTGGTATATATACGTTTATTCCACCAGCTATAAAATAATAGAAAATAAGGCATCCTATGTCATTTTGAATAAATTATGCAGATATAAGTTATATAAACAGAAAATTTGTCAATCCTTATATTTGACTCAATATTTCTCTTAAATTACTTTTTTTTTATTTATTATCTTATTTTATTTATTTTACTATCTTGCCTCTTGCTTGCATATCTACATATAAAAGTATACGATTACATTCGGCTACCAACATCTTAGCTATTATATTATACCGACATTTTTCAATCTCATCCAACCCTATTCTACACTTTTCTCAAAGTATACTTTCAACTATATCTTCTTGTTTCAGCCACCCGCTGTTCCCGCTTTTAGCTCTAATATTTGAAAAATGCGAACTGGCAACTTGCACTCCCCGGGAACCGGGCATCGCAGGGGGGGACGTCTGCTCGTCGGAGTCCTTTAATGAAGACATTCGAGTATTTTCAAATCAGGTAATAACACAATACTTATCTGGTTAAGTTGAGAAATTAATTGAAGAGTTCTTTGTAATTTGTTTTCTCAGTAGTTGTCTTGAATTTCGACAATGCTCCGGTATTTGAGTCATTAAAGGGGGGAGGGAGGGGGGAAAGGATGGTGTAAATAGTTGGATAAATGGTCAGGTAATAGAGATTTTTACATGATTGGACTGTGTGTAATCGATTTTAATACTAATATTTATTAATTACGCTGTTTCTACATAAACGTCTGTAATAGTCGATTCATTAAGTCTCTAATAGTAAGTTAATTAACCAAAGAACTTCTTAACCAATTTTTTCCAATTCGTTCATTTCATTTCATTAGTTGTTCCAAAACGTAATAAAGTTAACATTAAGTCTAAATAAGTGAATTTATCAATTGGAGAGAATTAAAGCGTCTAGTAGAGTGTCAAGCGTTATAATGATAGGCCAACATTTATGTTTACATATAGATAACATTTGGCTATAGGCTACTGGGCTAATGGGGCGGTGCTTGCTAGAAAATAAGGCCTCGCATGTATTTGGGAGTGTATAGTTTACGTATATATTAAAACTTATAATACTAATATGTACCATATTCAATAATTTAATAAGAATTTAACTTTTGCAGAATTCATTTTTAGCATATGCTGAGTTTTATATGAAAGCAAGTAAGGGAAAAAACGCTGTGCCATTGTGGCGCATTATGTGTTATTTATCGATTGACACATGTCATTTCTTGACGGTTATTGAACGCGCTTACAATGAACAAGTCTTCTATAAAACTATCTGCTTTTCTTTCTTACACTCTCATGAACTTATCTTAAATACTGAAACAGTCATTTCTGCAATGTCTTCTTTAAGCTAGCTAAAGCCGCTTACTTGCTAAATTAACAGCAGTTTATCGTATTTTTATTCTAATTCTGCGCAACATTTTATCGTTTAAATGATTATTTAATTACGTTAATTGAATAAATAGAATTAAGACAGTTTGAGATCTTTGCATTCATTTACATTTATAATTATTAAGATAATAATGCATATGTAAAATATATCTTTTTTGTACACATCATTTAGGCTAAAGTAGAGAAGCCGTTTTTTTCAGCAAATCATGAATTAGACAGTTTAGTAAGTATACATTTTACTCTTATTATGTAATATAAATTAAATAAATGGTTATACTGCAAGATTTTTGAACTTTCATCTAAATGCAATCACTGAAATGAATATGCAATCACTAAATATCTAAATCACTATTACTTATCACCGTAATATTTGACGTTGCCGGTAAAGCTAAAGAAATTTGATCAATTAAAAAAATTAAATTACTATGCTTTTATGAGAATGTATTGGGTTTGTTATTAAATAATATAACAATATTCATTTTATTCAATGAAAACTGATATACGTTATTAAAAAACTCACGCATAATTAATATTTACTAAACCTAATCCTTTTCTATATAATCATGAATCAATGAATCATTGCCACTATTTACTAATATTTAGCTATGCCAATATCAATTAGTTGTTCCTAATACTTCGACATGTAATCACCACTTAGTTCTTGACATGAAGTCCCTGTTAGGTTTTGTAAATATGAAGCTTTAAAATCACTCAGTAGCCAGACGCCTGTCTGCTGTTGATCAAATATTACAACAATCCTACAACAAAACTCATATGAAGCTTATTAACACGATGACTCTCTGTTTTATGCAAGTAGCGAGTCGATGAGAATTGACTTTAAACATCATCACTTTGATTGCCTTCATAATGTCATCTTGTAATCTCTTTATGTTACTTCAATGGCGAATGTTTCTCTCTCTCTAGCAAATAGTCAATAATGTTATGATTAATCTTTAGTTCGTATTGAATTAACTTAATATTTATGATTTTTTATATTGTGCGACTTAGATCCTAGTTAAAAATAACAAACTCTAATCATAACTCAATCATAACTTAGATCATGATAATTGATAATGCATCATTATTAACTACCATGTGCTAAAGATAGACTGCTTGTTGCTCATTTTGTCGTATACATCTGTAATAATTATTATAAAATGTTTTGAAAGTGATGAATTACCTTTTGAATTAACTATTTTCGCTAAATTTCGTGATATTCTACAAAGCCCATTGAAGCTACCTTTCTTTTTGTCCACTTTGTGTTCACATTTAGCGTTCTTGTATTGCCCATATAAAGGCCAGCTTTTCATATTTTTAATCTAATCATGATATAAATCATTCAACTTTCTCACATACGCATCAGCGAACACGTTGTGTTGAAAGTTGTTCTACGTTGTAAAAAGAAATGCTTCGATTTAGATGCGTTCAGTCATTTCATTTTTGTGCTGTTTATGAGTTTTAGTTGTTAAAAAACATCTTTGAATAGTATTGTTCTAATTAATACAACATTTTGATACTATAGATCTTAATATTTATTCTATGCATAATAACAAATACCATTTTCATTAAGTTGTATAGTGATTTAAATTATATTTAGTTCATTGTTCATTTATTCTTTTGAACGTGTGATAAGAACATCAATACTATAATATATCTAAATTGTAAATAAGTGTACAAAGATCTTTTATTTTACAGATGATACAAGCAATTCAAGTTTTACGATTTCATTTACTAGAACTGGAAAAGGTAATATAATTATGATTTTTCAGTATTTAAATGTTCATTTATGAATAATATGAATAATTTTTTAGCGAAAAAAATTATCAACATAATACAAATTCAGAATTCTCAGACAACTAATTTAAAATCATTACTATAACCAGACGAATTAAGCTTTTAACTTAAACTGATATCATCATATCATTACACAACACAAAATGACTGCAGTAATCAGTTCAATCATCTTCATTCAATCGCTTATGTTTGAGTTCTGAAAACATTTACAAATGCTTTGTGCTAGTCTCGCGGTCAATCTCTCGTCGTCTCTGACTTTTCACTGATTTGCATTTTCCTCAACGAAATACTCGAGAGTTTGTGTTACATAATGTAATTGCTTTGAGTTTAACGTTTACACTCTGGTCTGTTTTCAATGTAGAAAGTTTGTGAGATAGTTTTAAGTTAGTTTAAAGGGTGGACGCCTTCTTCGTGAGATTTGTCTATTGTTGCTTGTATGATGCTGCAAGCAAAATATGAATATTTGTAGATATCTCTATTTGAACATTTTAACATCTCACCCATTATATATTTATCTTAAAGTTTAATTAATTTATTTCATATAATATTAAATAGTATATACACAATATCAAAAAGAAGAATTGCTTTAATTGAACAGAAAAAAGCATTTAAACCATATATTATTAATATATTTAAACCATATATTATTCTTATATTATTATATATTTAAACCATATATTATTCTTATATTATTATATATTTAAACCATATATTATTCTGCACTTAGCATAACTTACATTGCTATATATTACAGCAATGTAAAAACACCATTTTGACTTTAGTAAACATCATTACTGTATTAGTTTTATTTTTGGTAGTTTTACTCATGCAAACTATATATGGCAAACAATATAGAATATCCTATATTTCATCTTAAAAATACTCCGCAAAGCAATTCGCTGATATTTCTTCTCCGCTGCAGATAGCATGTCGTGATTCGGTCGCGAACCAAATTGCATCAGTTATCAGTTGGTGGCTGAGAAATTGATTTAGAGTCCACGCATCGGAGACGTATCTTAACCCAACAAATCAGACGAAATTATATTTGATATGATGGCATCGGGAACGTAATTGTTCCCGGCTCTATCCCGGCGCTGGATTCGCCAAGTCGCCGGGATTGAGGCGGATTAGGAAAGTAAATGAGATGTGTGCTCCGGACTCTTGTCTTTGGATTCAGCTAATGAAATCTCTTCAAGTTTTGATCGAATCGCGAGTTGTATTAAAGAGATTTCGCAGTGGAAGACTATAGTGCGTATCGTATGATCAGAGAAATTGCATAATCATTAAATTGACAAGTTTTGTCTGTATGTGCAGTATACAGGGTTTATTGCATTGGATAAAATCATTCTGAAAGTTTCTTCAGGGTTTATTCCCAATGTATACATAATTACAAATTAAGTTCCATTTATTAGTTTATCATTAAATTGTGTTGAATTGTTTACTAATTCCATTTTGATGTCTGTATACTAAGTTATAATTGTAATTTATTACGTTACTATATTATACTCTTCTGTTTTAATTTTTACATCTTTATCTCAGAAAAGTATAATTACCAATTACGACCATAAAATCTAAAGACTTCAGTTGAGAATATATATCATCATTTGATGGATTATTTTATGTAAATTATTTTATTCTGCAGGTTCACGAGTTATGTGATAATTTCTGTCATCGGTACATCAGTTGTTTAAAGGGTAAGATGCCTATCGACCTGGTCATAGATGACCGGGACGGGGGTATTGGCCCCTTGTCTAAACCCCTATCCGGGGGGGCACACGGATCAGACTCACATAGCATGGTAGAACATTGCACGCCTCATGATATGGTCAGTGGAAACATTTTGTATTTTTTTTATAAGAATTATTTAGTGAAAAACATTTTGTCTTTCTTTTCATAGTTATTCTGTCATTTTGTGAAAGTAATTGTTTAGATTTAACTTTTTTGACTTAAAAGTAAAAAAGTAAGCGATATAAAACTTCGATTGGAGATAAATAAAACGGGTTGGGGGACATTAAGTAATAGAATATGTTATAAATGATAAATCATAAAGAATAGGATAAATTGCCATTTCTTAAGAATTTTGATTTAATGAAAAGAATTTTTAATAAATGGGACACCATTTAAGATATTTTCTAAATTTTAATAATTTATATGAAGTGGTCTTGTCATTATAGGAGCAAAATACTCACCAGGTCCAGGTTTCTGCTAATAAAATTTACATATTTAATTGCTGATAATAGATCATTGAGATTATATCATTAAAATAATAAATCTATTCAATAAATTTCTGTTAGAGGCTAATTCAACTAAATTTATTATCAATAAGATGTGTAATTGTTTAATTTAAGTAAAATTACAATCACACAGAATTTTATATTATGTTTATAAACGTATTCGCTACTACTGTCACAACAAATCAAATTGTCTCAGTCTCTAAAAGTTGAATTGTTTACTAATTCCATTTTGATGTCTGTATACTAAGTTATAATTGTAATTTATTACGGTACTATATTATACTCTTCTGTTTTAATTTTTACATCATTATCTCAAATTTTTTTTATTACCAATTACGACCATAAAATCTAAAGACTTCAGAAATCTATTCAAGATTTATCTTTGATCACAAATCGACAGAGATAACCCAATAATTTTTAAATAGAGATTCATAAACTTGGACTAAAGTTCATTACCACTGTTTTTGGACTACATTATTCCCTTCTCTCTAATCTCAACATTTTAACGTTTCTTCTATCACTGAGGAGAGTCTATTAGAGACTTCGATGAGCTAGTTTACATTTGACTTGACTCTAGATTATCCCATGTACAGAGAATACAAACAAGTCTAGCTGCTGATAACATACATCTGTGCCAAGTGGTTGTCTGACTGACTTGCCTGCTGGCTGACTGACTGGCTGGCTGGCTGGCATTAGACACAAATATCTGTATTGCTTGTCTTGTATCGAGTATCTGCAGCCGCTGTGCTTATTGTATCAAGTAAAGTGATTATACAGATCAACATCGATACTGGTACTTGCCAGATTCAAGTGTGCGGTGTCTGCTTTCTTGTCGACTGCCTCTCTCTTTCTCTCTCTGTGTGTTTCATTGTATGTTTGGTTTTATGTCTCATTGTATCATTCCCTTTGGCTGCTGAATCCCAGAAACTATTTAGCCGGCGGATTTGCAATGGATACGAATGCGTGCCAGTCGGTCCGTGGCATTGTTTAATCAATTAATTGTAGAATGCCTTACAGAGGAGAGATCATGAAATGTTTATTGGTTGTGTGAGTTAGTTGCTAACTTTTAGGCTTTTAGTAAGTGAGAATATTAAAAGAGAGTGAATTACATCTTAAGGGTTAAATTTCTGAAAGTTTCCATAATAAATAAATATATTATTATTGTAAAATTCTTATTAGAAATAGAAATTGTATCTGCAAATTGCAAGTGTTGGATTCAGATTACTCGTTTGTTGATAATCTGGGAATTCATTTCTTCTTAATTTCTTATATAGCATTGTAAAAGAGATCTTTACATAAATAAATCTACTCTCCAATGATCTTGATGTCATATATACAATATTTCATAATACAATTGAAGCACTTATTTTTGCGTATACCAATCAGCTTCATACAATTAATTAATTATTCTTTCTAAAATTCATTCATTAAAATGCAGTAAAGAATATTTTTGAAAATCTTTTTAAAACAAAATTTACCGTTTTCTATTAATTGGCAAGGACACGACTGATATAGATGATTTTGTCTCTTGAAAAAGGTGTCTGTCATTGACAGATTCTGGCTTTCTGTCAGCTGCGAATGAAATGCTGATTTAATGACTGAATCGACTAATGGTTCGCTGAATTTTCGCTTCTATAAGCTCTTCTTGTAAATTTGGTTTCGCTAAACAGAATATAAATGAGATAAAACGTAAATATTCGTTGAAGAAATTCGATAAGATTTTTGTTTATATTAACGTAGTATACGTTGATATTGATATATCTATATTGATATATTAATAATTATTCACAACCGATATATTTATTGATACTAATATCAGTCCGTGTTATAAAATATATCAGATAATTTAGTTATATTTATATGCTCTATAACTAATATGATCCTCGGTTGTACTAATGATAACGTTTTATGCCTGTAAAATATATTAATACGAATAATTGTCTTTTCATATTTAATCTTGATAACTTTCAATTTGAATCAGTATACAATTGAATGCAACTCTGAAGTATTGTCAGCCTATAGTGGAGCATAATATATAATGTTTAATAGTTAGAATCAAGGTTCTACAGTTTTCACTTGTTAAATCTGACTTGGCCTGGGGTCTCTCAAGAGCTTTTATCTAATTAAATTCCGCTGCAAAAAATGGTGTTTTTAATTAATGCCAATTAGTGGTTGTATTTAATTTCAGTCTGTCACATTGATTCGATTAAAACACACCGCGATTTCTTCTTGATCGCATTTTGCCAAAAAAGTTGAACGCTAGACTGAAGCGTGTTATTTAATGAAATTTAGCTGACTCTCAGAATCAGTTTTAGCAATATTAGAGCAGAAATCATATTTGTATTAAAATTTAAATTGACTCAGCTCACCCCCTCTTTTATATTATAACCACCCCTCCCCCCCCCCTGCGACTTTCTTGCCTGACCACAAATTATGATCAAACAGCAAGCCGCTGTAAAATTTTGTAAATAGTTTCAAACATTATGCTATGGAAATTGCTATGTATTACAATATTTTATCATTATACTACATTTATATGTTTTATACATTGTTTGATATATCGTTGAATAGTTGAGAAAGCGAAATAAATTCAATTAATCTTTCATATATTATAAGACTAGTTAACATAATTTAATTTTTTTAATTATTTTTAATTAATATAAATTTATAGTTGAATCTACTTCTTGACATCTTTTCATCCATTATCTAATTAACAATTTTCTACTTCAATTGCACAAAAGTTAAACTATGTTTATGTTTTGGTTTCGCTGATTTTCTGCACACAATTGAAAGGATGCATCTCTGTTTGGTCATTAATCAATGTCTAAGTCAATGGCTAGATGGAACGCACACGGTTCTATATCTCATACTGTTCTTTTGTAGAACAAGACTTTGGTATAATTTATTCAACCACTGCAACTCTCAGTTAGCTATTTGTTTACAGATTCCTAATCGTATTACACAATCCAGCTGTTTCGCAACCACTCCTTCTCTCTTCGGTTACATTTAGCTTCCTTTCAATTTAGATTAGCGTTTTAAATTGACATAAAAACTGGATGATTTATGTTTTTATCGAAAATTTACCTGACCTTTTCACAAGTCAGCCAGTCGTTTATTTATATTTGGTTGATACAATGATAGGAATGCGAATTTTATTAAATACAAATCTCAAATGTTTTAGTAATTTAAAACGATATATAATAAAAATATTTCTTGTTTTTCTATTTTTGTAATTAGATGTTTTTATTTCAGAGGCCGATGTCGTCTGGCAATTTATCTGGTTACAACAATCATCAGCATGATGATACTCAATCCAGTCGATCCGACACGCCAGGTCTCCACAGTCAATCCAACCCAAACTCACACAGCAACTGCGATCATAACAGCGATGCTGGTCAGTCGAGCTTTTTCACTCTTTCGATGCTTTTTACTCTTTCTTTTTACTGTTTCTTTTTACTCTTTCTTTTTACTCTTTCTTTTTACAATAATCGATTTTATTTCTTTTTTATCTCTTTCTTTTACTCTTCTCGTGCAAAATTTGCGTATTTGTTCAAAATTGGTTTTGAATATAACTAATTTTCAGCGATATCAACGAGTCAATATTAGATTGCTAGAAATGTGGATTCAGATATCAAAAATTCATTTTTTTAATTTATTTCTCAACAAAATAACGACTTTTGACATTTTATTAAATCCATTCACTGAAATCTAATTTAATCCTATATAACGCAGTCGCGCTAACATCCTTTGAACGTCTTGTTGTCGCTGCCTTTATTAAAAAATAATATCAATGTTATTTCAATATTACCAATTGCGAAACGTTAACAAAGCGGCACATGAATAAAATAATTATTATTCATATCTGTCACCGATACTCTATTGTGACGTGCGCGTATTTAGTAGTGAAAACAGTCGGCTGTATTTTCCCATGCTCTTTCCTAGCCATTTGTAGACGGCGTCGTTCTGAAATGGACTCGTTTTTATTTCGCATCCTGTCAAAAACGTCACAGTGGATTGGTGTATATTGATGAAGTCGAAATGAGGTTTAGATGCTGAGGTCTAGATGTATACCCTTGGGTAATAAAGCGCGTTTTTTGATCGCTAGAAACCAGGGGCTGTGATCCTTGTCAACATTATGACGATTAGTTCGGCGCTTTGCTGATTCTTTGAATTATTGTTAATGAAATATTATTTGAGATTATTAATTTTGTTTTATTATCGATTGAAATTGCGTGGAGGGGAGGGGAAAATTCAATCGAACGTTAATCTGATATTGTATAATGCATAGTTAGTGAAACAATTTCTTGTATGATGTGGTATCTATATTATTTCCCACAGGCTGCACAAATTTGAAGTCATTAGTGAAATAACAACTTATATGTTATTAAATATCTGCAAATTATATTGATTTAAATAACATCAATATAATTGATTTAATTTAAGCTTTGAAATTGTTTTTGACGATAACTATAACTATGCTATTATTATACTTCCTCTTTTGTTTGCTAAATGTTTTAACAAGTTATCAATTATAATCATAAGTGTACTTGTTATAATTTTATAATGCATTTAAAAAGTTGTTTCACTTTCTTAAGAGATTTTGAAAGTTATATATCTGTATAGTATGTCTGTATGAGCTAATTATAGTCTAAAATGGTGTACAGTCCTAACTTTTAGAAATACTTTTAACGTTAAATTTTAATTGTTCAATAATTCTGCAACAATTAGTCTTAGCTCAACTTTTATTTCACTGATTTTTAAGATGATTAATCGCAGAATCTAATATATAAGTAACGACTGTTTGAATGATATCGAAAACCTATTGAAGTTCATTCTTTCTGATAAAATATAAGCGTCTTGTAATCTACTAGTAACCAATGTTAAATATTACTTATTAATATATTACTTCACTTGTTTAAATGTCAACAAACATGATTCAGTTCCTCTTTCTAAAACCGAATTATTACAACTGAAATTACATAATTTTCGAAACCGAGACAATAAGATAATTCTGATTCTTGGCTCGTAAAATAATTTTATGAAGATGACCCGACGTGTACTATGCACAGCGAACATGATCTCCGACTGGGATCTAGGTCACCAGCTCGCCCTTACATTATCTGTAGCGCTAAGACGACCAGCAGTCAGGCTCGCCGTCTCACATACAAACAACGCAGTGATTTATGGATGTTGAACGATCAGAGTTGTAATGTCTAGGTTGCCATTAGTATGGACAAACGAGCAAATCTTTCGTTAAATACCAATGTAAACAGTGTGTGGGCTATCAGGTATTATCCAGGGCAGTAATGGTTGGCCTTGTTGATGAT
The DNA here is from genome assembly GCA_034700105.1 of Oconnorella tubifera. Taxonomy (NCBI): domain Eukaryota; kingdom Metazoa; phylum Annelida; class Clitellata; order Enchytraeida; family Enchytraeidae; genus Oconnorella; species Oconnorella tubifera. The sequence continues at coordinate 14,665 of JAQIXG010000506.1, forward strand.
CATTGCTCGATTATACATCTAGTTAAATTGGCAAACTTTGGGAATATAGGGGGAATACTTCATTGACAACTTTTAAAGAATTATGCATATTAGCCTATGTGAACTTCTTTTATGATGTACGTAAGAAGATTTTTGCTGCAGTTTTATTAGATTGCTTATTGAATAGTTTTAAATATATGTTTATATTTTAAAATTTGAAGGTTGCTAAATAATGTTTGGTTTAAATTAAGAACAACTACAATAATTATATCTCCTAATTTAGTTTTAAGTGAATTCATTTTAGTTGGAAACATATTTCTCTTGTGATGCAACAAGTATCTATCTGTTCTTCAAATTTTCAATAATGAACTATTTAAGCTAAATTATTCCATAGTAATTACCAATTAGATAATTTGTTATAAAGTGTAAATCATGGACAAAAATAGCAATTAAAAATGTTATCAGTAAGAAACACTGCAAAGTTCAAAGTTTACTTTTGTGTTCACTTTGTTTTAAACAAGTACACGATAACGGGTTTCGCATACTCGCAGATATGATGATATCTTTGCAATCACTTAACGGCCGTGATTTACAAGTTAAATATTTCAACACTTTAGATAAGGGAATCTCATACTGAGATGATTAATTCGATACTGATCATAATTTATCATCGTCGTTTTCGAGTAATCGAAGAGTGTTTCATATTATGCTTATCGCGGCTAAGCATTGTTCGACCGATTAAGTAGTTGTAAATTTAACTCAAGGATTAAGAAACAATTGTGGTCGTTATTTCAAATTGGTACACTATGCTCTAATCTTGATTTACAAGAAGATAATTTCAGTTTATGCGCGGAAGACAATACGATTGATTTTAGATCGAGCTTTTATATTAGGCTTAAATAGTTAGAATTGTTATTATGATTATACTGGTTTATTGCTTTTAAATAAATATAACTCAATGATGTTAATTACTCTAAAATGCAATTGTTATATGTTATTTGCTCAGTTTTATTAAAAACTTAAATCACTGGCATTACGGTTAACAATTTAAATCAAATGAATAACTGCAATCAAATGATTTTCAGTCAACATTTACAGAATAAATAATAAAGTTATTGATTGATAGTCGAAGATAAACTTTTCCAGGTTTCCGTTTTCTTCTAAAAAATCTCCTCGCATTAACCAACGATGATTTGCTTTGCAAATCTGGTCATACGCGCCGCCCGGCCTCAAAGCGACCATGCATCGTATATTAATTTATGTTCTTTCAGTCTCCGTCCCATTTGACTTGACCAGCAAAACCAGCAAACCTTTCTTTGAACTAACAGCCGAGTCACCCAAGGGCGACATTTGGACCGAGGCCGCCGGACAGTGGTGTTCAATATCGCAATACTCCTGAGTACCATTTAGAGTGGATGTATGCGCGGCCCACTGCCCGGCCGCTTCATCGACTGGCGGCCACGCCAACTCAAAGCATTTGATCGGATCCCGGTCCAAGTGTATGCGATATCGATGGCAATTGTGGCCAACTAAAGAGTCATTTGTGCGGTTACCGCTCGGCGCTGATTTATCGCTCGCCGTCGTTGAGGGATGTATGTATCGATTGTTTTTCGATTTCGGCATCTTTGGCTTTCCTTAAGAGTTGAGTATATTCCGTGACCGACTGACTTGGACTTATTTTTACTACGTGCTTCGTGAGATTTTAGAAGCTTTAGCATTAGCTAGTTTAATGAGTTCTTAATATTGTTTTATTAATGCCTTATTACCATTCGTGTACTTTTTAAAACTTATCTATATATATATATATGTTGAAAAATGTTTTAGTAAAATTTGCTTCATCTTTAAATGCTCTTTCTCGAAACGCTTTCAGGATATATAGAACTCAATAATACTAAAGAAGTCTCATTTAATTTGAATAGATTTTGTTGTATTTTTTCTTGCAACTTTAAGATTGAATTCCAAATAATGCTTGCAATATAAATTATTCAAGATCAACTTTAAATACATACAAATGTGCAAATACTGTAAAGCAACATCAATCTGAACATTCTTTAATATTTTTAATTAATCTGAGAATATCAAAATTGCATCATAGAATAATTACTTATATTATGTATACACTTATATCAGTGCTTCAGGATAAGCTTCGAAGGATAGATAAGCATCTATAGATTGAATCGAATGATTGCACTACTCAGTTTATTTCATTTAACATTGACTTTATTAAAATATTCACCTATAACTTACACAGAAATATCAAACTTATACCAGTTAAATCTCTCGTCCAACCTATTGCAAAATGCGCATTAATTCCAAGGACTCAGAATAATGAACCCTGCTGGCTCTTTGTATTCTGCTTATTATTGTTGATTTAGATACTGACGACTTGCAATATTTGTCATTACTCAATCTTTCTTTGCTTTCTATAACTCGTTGCATAATTCCATCTTGAGTTGGTTACCTAATGACAATTGATCGCGCCCTTGTGTATGGCCCAGTGTGTCAATGCTTTTCGATGACCTATTATTAGGGCCTTGTGCCGCCGCCTTTGTTGACGATATCCTCGTCCTCTGTTCATTTGGCGGTTAATCTGCGGTGGCCAACACTCTGATCAGTTGAAATGAAAGTATTAAGACTCCACTAATACATCATTATGTTGCTCGGAAAAAGCGGCTTCTCAATTGAAGACTACGGAGGGAGAATTTATCGCGGCTTATTTACTAATTACCAGCTTATTGTTGAACCATCTGTATCGGGTTGAATAAGTTTAAATGGAAGAACAGATTGACTGAAGTTTATGTAGGCTACATCTGTCGACTTTATACTTACAGTGGTGATTGCTATTGTGTTGGTTTATGTTTTGCAACAATGACTCATGGTTATTATAGATGATGGTAATATAACATGATTCTTATTTTTTCTTCTTTTCTTCATTTTGTTGAGCAGATATCTAATTAGACATTAGGTCAATCGTGTATAAAAAAATTTTTGACCTTACAATGTCTTAATATCTTCTGTTGGTTTTTTGTTGATTTTTTTGTTGAGGTTTATGATCAATAATGAAATTAATTAAATTCTTCCTGAATAATGTATTTTACAGTATTCATTTCTACAGAAACATTTCATTACTAGTATAACAGTAGTAAAATTAATATATTCATTTGCTATTGTTTTCAGCCCATATTTATGATAATGTGTGAAAGAAGGCTTGGCGTATATCAAAAATTCCCTATAAAGTTACAAAATATTGCGTATTTGAAATATATAGTTATAACCGCTAATACAGTAGTTAACCTATGGGTCCTATTTTATTGAATGTACAATATTTCTTCATAAAATAAGTCTTCAAAAATGTAAAGCGACACCCTATGTTTCCCTTTGCTTGACAACTGGATTACTCTGTTGTACATAAACGCCCCACGGCTCAATCACATGATTCAACTCACAGGCTTTTAGTTTTCTAATCGTTTTTGTGTCAGAGTTGATACTATTTCCTTAGTAACCGTTGCTTGTCCACGTCATCGCTTGATGAAGTCATGCGTGGACCAAACTGAATTATCTCTCTTTCCCTCGTCCAGCTGGTCAGTTAACCTCTTGACCTCGGTCTAGGGCTAGTGGCGTGACCTTTGAACCTGACAGATGCCCGTAAGTGCGTTCTTAATCAGATCTGGGCAGCCAACTGCTTATGTCAGCGGACGACTGGTGAGGGAGCTAAAAACAATGAGTTCACTTTGCGAGGGTTGTGCTTGGTTATTATTTTCTGTGCTAAATCTGCTGACATATTGACACTTGTTAAAACAACAGTTCTGCTGAAAACGTTCTGGGGTTTGATTAGAAACTTTCTTTTCTGTTCTGATCACTTTCGTTACGTTTTGGATGAAGAGTTTTACTTTATAAAATATGACCAATGTTATTTAAGCGCAAAAACAAATGAAAAATCGCGTCCTTCGATGTTTGTGACAGAATCAATTGAGTACACTTTCAATTTAGTAATGCTGGAGTAGCATTTTATTGGATAAATTTATTCAATAGTCTTTTATTATCGTTTTAATTTCCTTATTATCTGTATATACGTATTATGTATATCTTCTTACTACCTGTATCTTTATCTTTATATCTGTAGAAAGAAGAACAACTTTTTCTTTTTAAAAGAACATTTTAAGTAAACATTTTCCCCAATTAATTATATAAATGCTAAATTCTTAAATATTACAATAAAACTATATAATGACTATTTTCTTAAACAAAAACATAGTTAATAAACTTGAATTAAATGAAGTGTTATTATGACCTTTAAAATATTCATGTTTTAAATGGATTAGATAGTTTTCTACTAGATATTGTTGTTCACACACACACAGGCGATTGTCTGGATAATAGTCTCGGTTCTGGAGATGGAACAGCGGATGAAGATTCTGAAATCAACGGATCAGCAAAGCGACAAAAGAAGCGAGGAATATTTCCAAAACTTGCAACAAATATAATGAGAGCCTGGCTTTTCCAGCATTTAACAGTAGGCATTATTTGAACATAAAAAATATATGTTACTCGTATAAAAGTTTTTCGATTTCAATGAACTTACAATTTTCATGTGTATATAACATACACATGTAGAATCAATCGCTTATAATAATCAATGATTGATTCTGCATGTGTATGTCATATTACCATTGAGTCTTTATGTATTATTGAATTATTATTATTTTTTACTTTAACTTTATTTGTTGATGCTACCTTATGGTTAATTAAAGCTTCATTTGTAAACGAGTGGAAACTGTGATGATTGTTATAATATGTCAATTCCTGATAGAGTTATAAAGCAGCTTAGTGTTGAAATGTTTGCAATAAAACAGAAATATTTTGGATAAAATGCTAAATGCTGTTGTCCCAATTAAAATCGAAATCCCAATTGTTCCAATTGGCAATTTTTGACGCTTGGTCGCCTCTTCACAAAATCAAACAAACTTTAATTTTCACGATTGTTGTCATTAATTTGTTGCCATAATGTCAGTTAATGGTCTAACTATTTATGTAGCAATTTCTTGTTGTATAGCATCCATATCCTTCAGAAGAACAGAAAAAAGAATTAGCCGAGCAGACTGGATTAACATTATCTCAAGTCAATAATTGGTCAGTAGACCTTGCATAAAATTGCAATTAATCCATTATTAAAGTTTCTTAATAGCTGATTCTCTTAAATGCTATTCACAATTATTTTTTGCGAATATAAACTTGTTTAAACTAGCAAAATAAATGTAGTTATATTAAGTATAATTGATATGCAAATAATGTTGTTGTTTTTATGTACGGCATATTTTATATATGAAATATTTTATTGAGAAATATTGCGTAAACATGATACTTGTCCACTTTGCAGTTGATTTTCATTGATACACGCTGATCAAAAACGTAAAAATATATTTAAAGATATTTAAATTGTGAGTTATATAAACAACATACTATTCAACTTAACATTATTATTTTCAATTACTTACACAATTACTTACATACACAATTAATTAAATATACTCATTTCGCTAAAATCAAATTAGCCAAAAAGTCCATTTCCTTTTCCACTATTGTTAAGAAACGCTCAGCAATTACCAGCACAAGAAAGGAAAGCTGATCGCCCTGTTGCTGCTATTATGCGTCTTAATTAAAACTTTGCCAACCCATTGTTCGTTTCGATTGGTTGCCTAATGGTTAGTTTTGGTCTTTGATCGAACCCGTAGCCGGGGAGCAGCCTATTGAATATTGTATGCCATTAGTGCGGGGCTCCGTGTAACCTCTAACCTTCTGGTAATTATGATCTGCCTCTGACTGTCAGACGAGAATGATTAATGACTTCTCCTGTGTTAGCATTTTGAACTGACAATACATGTGATAAGAGTTCATATATAATAGTAGTTCCTTCTGTTGAAGACTAAGCTTACATTAAAGATTTAAAATGTAGATTTTTGTGGTGAGATTACTCTAGTCCACGGATCAGAATAAAATCATTCATAGTATTATGTCAATTATTTTTGAAAATTTTCAATGTTGCCGTCGAGAAATAAGTTACTAATTCAAATTAAGTTTAAATTAATTAATTTCAAATTCGATTTATCGTGTAAACCTTGTTAATATCGTGTGCTTTAATTTGTTGCATAAGATTCTTCTAATATTTTGATTATTTTAAACTAGAAATTAATAGTCTTTAAGAATATTTATCACAACAGTCTTAAGTAAAACTGAATTTCTAGTTTGCTTAAAAAACACCCGTTTTTTCATCGCTATACTTCCTACATAATTGATTGCGCTTTTGGCGCGCTGCTTTCGAGGATATCGTCAATTGGCTGCAGGTGCTTTCCGCAGCGTCTTGTAACGCTACAGGTGTCTTGCGTTACACTTGCGTGCCGCAACGTTTCACGCAAGCCGCAAGAACGGGGCGCAGAGCTATTAGCGACATCTAAATATTTGACTCGTTTCGCTTTTATGATTGGTGGCTTCCGTTATTGCGTAGTTACGCGGTGATTTCTCTTCACAACCGCTCACGTGCTTGGTTACCACTCCTGATTTATCGAATGCTGGTTAAAGAATGATATAGTAGACTTATTGCCTTCTGTAGCACAAGGATGGCATTTTTTAAGGTTAAAAAGCGTAATAAGATAAGTACTTTTATTCGTGCGTTGGTTTATATATGAAAGTTTATCTGGACATCATTTTAATCTTTTCACAAACACGACACACTGTTGAAAAAGGCTATTTTAAATTTCTGTTTATAATATATTATGATAAAGTTCTATTAATCAGTTTAACTATTGAGACCATATAGTGACTTCAGAATCTGACTGTGAAATGTGTGATATAGACTGACTGAATATTTTGAATCTTAATCAATACAATTAATTTTATTGGTAACTATTATACTTACCAGCACTTTTTTGATACTGGCACTTTTTTATCTATATTGGACAAGTCAAATGATTTAATTAAACATTGTCAATAAAGTATACCTAAAACTAGTCTTAAAACTTGATGGGTGGACACTGTGCATGAGAAGCAAGAATTTCCTCGTCTCTAGTTTAAAAATTTATTTCAATTTTGCATACATCGGAAATAAAGCTGTTGATTTTGTATAAATAAATTTACACTGAAGGAATTTTTCGATGGACAATTTAACACTAATCTGTTTCTGATCAGTCCCGCGTTGTTTGCATGCCTTTGATAGGGATGCGAGCATGAATGTAAACCTCAGAATAGAACATAATTAACAAACGATAGTTGATTTAATAAACTGTGTAAAGATCTCAAAATATCACATATTTTCGAGTTTGCTGATCGGCCGATATATGTTTGTTTCGGCGTCGCATTGCAGTACTTGAAATAAAGGTATATTTGGAGCATTTGAGAGTTTAAGAACCTAAAATGTGAGTGAAAATAAAGGTGTGTGTTTAGCAGTTGAACTCAACGCGATAGATAAATATCAATTACCAAGAGTATGCCTACGGTATTTAGCGTACTATGAAATTGAATCTGAATACGGAGAAGGATTATGATGAAAATATTATGCTAACGTAATGAAGATTTGTAAAGTATGCATCTTATATTATTATATATTTCAGTTTCGTGTCCGTTATATTTTTACTGTGCGTATACATTAATTACTAAAGAACGTATATTATTCCTCGTTTTCACTATATCTTATTTAGTAATATATAATGTATTAAATTATCTTATTTAGAATACATGTTGAATTTTTCCAATTAAACATTTTTCCCTTTTCTATTGTGTGAATTTAGCAACAGAAATGTGATAATGTAACATAATTCATCTCAAGTAATTTAACATTATATAACCTGTCCTATACAACAAAGTCCCTATTGTTGAATCATTAACTTTCGCTCATCACTTCATTTATCTTAAATGTATGGTCAACCACTGATGCATCTCATCGTGTTCTCTAGTGCACCCCGCTAGAGACACTTATGTGTGCATATACACAAAGTGTCTTCATTTAGCTGACACCACTTTCATTCATTGAATTGTCTCTTAAATTCTGTTATTTTACCCTTCGGTTTAAATTAGTCTTTTTCTATATCAGTAGCACTTGGGATAACTGTTGTGACAGATCGTAAAATATCGCTAGAAATAGAATCCACTGTTCATTAAACTTGAGGTATTGATTGATACCTGTTGGTGGGGGGGGGGGGGTGATTTTGCTCTCTCCTGTATTTGCCCCGGGTGAAGGGGAGGGGGGCCTGACAAGTAACTGCGGAGTAACGGGCGCCTTGCAGTAATGATCTCAGTGAAATAACCGGGGCCCTGAGAGAGTAGAAAGAAAGAGAGTAATGATTGCTGTTGATTGCTTGAACGCTTCCGATAATGTCAGTAAAAGTGTTACACAGAGTGTAGCCGCAGGCTATATAATATTATATATATAATTGAAGGGTAAATTTGACCAAATTTAAACAATCCGTATACCAGGAATGTTGTATGTGTTGAATTATTTTTGAAAAGCATGTAGGAGATTTAGTAATAGCTTCTGCAGTTTATTTTGCTGATTTTAAATTAATCGAAGCACTGTTTATTAATTAAGATACTATTATATGTTTGTTCATATAGATATTATGACAAAAATAAGTGCAATAACACACAGTGCAGAAAACACTTTATGACTACAGATTCTTTGCAATACTTTCCTTTTATTTTTGCTTTATTTATCTTTTGCATTAATTTCTAACAGTATGATTAGTTTATACTATAATATACATTACTTTTTGTTTTTAATGCTTATATTGTACTAACATTGCTCTAGATATTTATCATTCTTACTTATACTGTTAATTTTTCTTCAAATTCTATTTCCCGAGCGATGAATAAAGATTTCTAGTATAATTGAACTTGAAAATAACTTTCAAACCAACCAAAATTGCATCCAAGCTCTTGTTGAAATAAATGAGTGTTGTTATAAGCTTTATCGTGAGGTCTTGTCTTAAAGCTTGCGGATTATTCTGTGATCAGATCAGTCTAATGGCAAGCAGCATTGTCTATCCTCGACAAGAAATCGCAAAATAATTGCTCCAAGCTTATTTCAAATTGGTTGCGAGATTGGAGAGTAGCAGGGACAGAGATTGAGAGCAAGACTGTATCTGGCAGATCTGCTTATAATGCAACTTGAACTGCTATGAAATATAATAATTGAATTCGTTGTGAAAATTGTTGAATTTTTTTTGGATTTCATGATTTCTTTATGATGTCATTACTTGAGCATAATTGTATTTATTTGGAGAACTTTACAATAATATCAATAAATGAAAAACCAGCTATTTTGTAGATAATTTTTCTGTATTTATGTGTCAAAATCAGACAGAAATCATAACAAAACGTGCGAATACTAATAAGCAATAAATATTCACAAAATGAAAGTTTCTAGCAGACCCAAGTGCATTAAACAAATCATAATTAATGACCTGTGAGTTTGTCATTCAGTTGATCTATAGACTTCGCTACTTTGAACCTGACGACAAAACTAAACAAAGGTCGTTCGTCAATATTATGACTGCCTGACTGCTGTGATGGATTGTTTCAGAATCTAGATTCTAATAAATTAATGTGATGTTTTAATCGATGAGTTTGTTGGTGCAGGTTCATCAACGCTAGGCGTCGCATTGTGCAGCCCATGATTGACCAATCCAATCGAGCAGGTATGGTGAACTATAAAATTTATTATTTTTACTATATTTTGTTATCTTTTGGTACTACAGACATTTGAACTTAATTTTTCTTTAGAATCTTAAGAGTTGTTTGCAAATCGATTAAATTAATCAAATTGTTTTACAGTAGTGTGTTCTGTATTTTTTGTTCAATTTATTCTTTTAGTATGATGGCTTATTTGAATGTAGTTTTCGATTTTAATACCAAGATTGTAAAGTTATCTGATTAAATTAGTTAGTTACCTTTATAAATTAGTTTTGATTGGCTGTTTTAGGTCCACCAGGCATATACAATCATGACGTCACTGGGCTTTATATGGACAGCCAGCAAATGATGCGCGCTCCAGGTTAGCTAGGGTTTTGTTTTTAAATTTTACATCACTGTGAAAGTGTGAAGTCCATTTGTAAAGTTTATACTGTCAATTATAATCAAAATATTGTGGTTTTAAATGAATTAAAACCACATGAATTGATTGATTTAAATGAAGTTGTGAAATCATAAATGTATTCAACATTTACAATGATTATGCTGTTGACAAGTCTAGAAAATGTAATGCGTTGTTTAAGTATACTTTATATTTATAGTCCATAAAATAACAGATTCAGTGACTTTTACAACACTTTCTATTATTTCATTCAATAACTATTTGTAAAGGTTTGCAAATTATTTATCATTGCATTTTTATTGTCATCTTTTTGTGACTGTTTTTGTTAATTTCATCAAAAATGTGTATACCAAATTCTAAAGGTGAAAATTCACAATCGAAAATTCTGCATTGACATGGTATCTTTTGTTGACAAAAAAATTTAGCGCTTTTCTTGGCTAGCTGCCAAGAAAGGCGGTCTCAAAAAGTCATCAATCAATGTCATCCAAGGGCACTGTAGGTCTTTGGCTTTTATCTTATGCAAACTAGCTGTTTTACTATCTGCCTCGCTTCTAGTTCAAGCTAAAATGTTCTTATTTTCTAAATTCTAATGTTATATAGATTTTTAAAATGAAATATATGAAACTGGTGGCTTTGTGTTTGATTTAAATTTTGCAATTTGTCTACTTTAGAGATTTAATAAAATTGACAAAGTAAGATTAAAATTATTAAGATAAATTAAAAGAAAATTTGAAAGTTTATAATGATTACTAACCGATATGAATACTAAATGGATCAGTGATATAAATGCAAAGCTATATCGACAGATTTACTACAAAAATATGAACACTAGACGACGAATTCTAAAGTGCCGCTTAAAAACTACAAAAATTGACTTCGCAAATGAATTCTTGCTTACTTCAATGATAGAGGTAAAAGATCGAAAAGGAAATGCGAAAGTGAGAGGGAGGGTGGGTGGGGAGAGAGGGAGGGGTGGTTACAAAACGGTGGTCTATCAATCATTAGAAAGTGTCAGGTAACTCTATGTGAAACGTATCAGCGAAGGCGCTGCGCTTTTGTCAGTGAAAGGCGCCTCGCGTAGCGGCCAAGCTTTTTACTTCTGCGATGATGATTTATATCGCAGCTTTTACACGCAAAGAAATGGCTCGTTCTCGTAAAATTAGACTCTGTTAGGTCTGAGATGTTGCTGTAGATTTTCAATCGAATATAAAAGCCTAGGGCATAGAAAGTTTTGATAAAAATGTAGATAAGAATATTGTGCCCTAGATCGAATGTCATGATGTTGTATGACTCGAATGATGAATGATTATTTTGAATTTCTATAATTAACTTTATTATGCGTGTAAGAAATATGATGTGCTATCGTTGAATCTTATTAATTTGCTTTTTTTTACGTTTTGACAATTTGAAGAAAACATTTTACTTCAGAGCCATTAGATATAAACTCATATAAAAATTAAAGCTTCTCTGCATTTTATTACATATATCTGTATTATTACATAAACTGAATTATACTACAGAAACCACATGTAGTCCAACATTCAGTAATATTAATCAAAACGCATTGAAAAATGTAATTTTAATATTTTTTTTCTTTTTATATAATTTTATTTTTTTTAAATTTAATAATTATGATTTATTTTATCTTTATATTAGGGTATAGAATGTTTTTTGACTCAGATGAATCAGGTATAAAATGAAATAAAACTTAATGTTGTTGGTAGCATGCACGTTTTCTCAGTTATTTTATATTTGTATATCATTGCATGTTGTATATCCTCTCGCATGATTTGTGTATCGTTCTATGTTTGATAAATCTGCTTATAAGTTATGTTATAAGTCTGCTAATTATATAGTTCTTAAATAGATATAATCCACATTATACGTACCTTTTTCAAAACTATATTTTTATAGCGACAATTATATTTTACTGTGCATTATGTATTAATAAGCAAATGTTGCGGTAGTTTTAACTATAACTTCTAACTGTAATTATATACAGCAACAAATTGAAATGAAAAAAGATTAATGCTGTACTGAGATAGCATTAAATTTGAAAACACTAAAAGCAATGCGTTGTTTCGTTTGGGAATTTTATCTTTTTGGTTTAAAAAAGCTTTTTGTCTTGAGCGCATTGTCTTTTTGATTTTTACTATATATCAGTACTTCTATACACAAATATACAGGGCGGGCTTAAAAGGTGGCACCGATATGTTACAGAAAATTAAATTTTACTGTGACCACCTCAAAGTATCTTGTTGTTTTAATTTTAGTTTAGCTTTGTTTGCAACCAATGCAGACATATTAAGTATGATTTCTGTCTATATTGTCTATATTAAATCATGAAATTAGTTGTAACATTATAATTCAGTTAGCGCTAAAAATATTCAAGATTATTTTTAATTCTAACAATTTTTTGGCTTACCTTGAATATGTCACAAGCATAGCTATTATTGCAACATCTTGTACTAATGATACATTCTGGACAAATGTTTCCATTTTCTCTCCGTCATAACTCATTTCTCTCGGTAATGTCTCCATCGTGTATCCTTTCAGTGAGTCAAAGTTCAGGCCAGGGGTCACTTGTGACCTTTGCTGGTGACCCCAAGCTTTCAGCGGGTAGCCAATGAGATCGCAGACAGATCTATAATGTAGTTTTGTGACAGCAGATGCTGAAACATTCACCTGCTAGATTCTTTCTGTTTTGCTAAATTAGGCTTAGTGGCGCTCTCATTAAAATTTCATCAACAGTTTCTCAGTTATTTGTATCAATAATTATAAGAGTTTTGAGAGAATTATGGCTAGGGTTAGAGTCGGTTCAAGCTATTTATTTTCTCTTATATTTCTGCATGAAATCGATGATTGTTGACTTGAATGTTTGTGCTTTTTATTTCTAGAAATGCTGCACATTTATGTTACATTATTATCGTATTTTTATGTCATAATATCAAATCACATAAACTAGGTATTGTTGTACGTTATATTTTATGTATGTTTTTATACAGTTTAAATTTAATAAAACATCTCAACGAAATTTGACCTTAAATGATTTCATCACAGTGCACGATAAACTGATTCTCATTCAACTGAAGTTGGTATTCGTGTCTTTAAGTTGACTTCACTGTTATTTAACCATAAATCCAGTAAATCAAAACTTAATCTAAAACAAAATTGAAATCTCATCTTTCTTTCGCTTTAATTTCAAACCAATTCAGCATCTTTTCTTCGCTTCAACTCTCATATATTCCTCTTTTCTGCTCAACATTTCACTTTCGTATACATTTCTCGCTTGCCCGATCGTTTAATCTCTATATCGATACCAGAAAGGAAAAAATCAGCTTGCTGCCAAATTTAACTTCAATTTGTCACATCGTTCAAGTGTCGTACCGACTCTCAGTCCTCATTGTTCATCGCCAGGCGAGCAACAGCGAGACCAGCTAGGCGGAAAATTGCTAAATCTCGCACCCAGCCAGACAATATATTATATTAGAATTTTCCGCAAGCATACATTCCCGCTGTAACGTCGTCGTTGCGTCAATCTCCCGCGCTTTTATATCGCGCGTTTAATTGACGCGAGACGAGAGCTTGATGACGTTGCTTCTTTTGTTTCTCTGGCGGTTGTTGTGACGTCACTGATTGTTGTCCTGACGTTGTAGCTTTTTGTTCTTTTAATGGGTTTATGTGTTGATGAGATATAAGCCTATGTTTGATGATTTTATTAGTAAATTATAAAGTTTATTAGTTTAAATTTATCTCAATGCTAATCGTCAAGTTTATTACTACAGTAAATAAATTTTAAATTATTTAACATTATTTATTACTGATTCATTAATGCATAAAGTTGATATATTTATGGAATTGAGCTGTTAAATGTTTTATTAAATCGTGATATATATACAAACTGCACTATATTATCAACACTATAACCTGTTCATTTTTTATATTACTATGGGACGTGTATATACTACAATTTCATACACATATCATAATGTTACGATTTTAAAGTCAATTTATAAAATAAATAAATGAACAGATGTATTGATTTGTAAGTGACGTGTTTGTTATAGGAATGCAGGATCTTTCATCGGCTGATATTTACGGGGCATCGCATAACTCCTCCTCCTCCTACCCCCCTATGAGTCATCATCTTCGCTCCCCTCTCCACCCCTCTCAGGCGATGCTGCTCCCGGGGCACCCACACCATGCCATGATGATGGCACACGGCGGGCACATGGGGCACCACCCGGGCATGTATGGGCTCTCGACGGCACAGAGTCCGGCACTGCACGGTAGCATGGACGCTATGGCGCATATTCAAGATATCCACGCTAGATGATTTCAGTGTTCTTCTTTTTAGATTTGCACACCTTTTTAATAGAATGTGGTAATAGTATAATTTGTATTCTTTAAATAGAGCTACAATATATCGGTCTTTACCCAGTTTGGTGGTTTCTAGGATTGTAATGTAGAAGAATTTGATTGAAAATGTAGGGCTTTTTATAACTGGAGTAAAAATATTATTCGTATTGTGACTGAAAGTTGTAATATTACAATTTAAAAATTATAACAAACTCGTTTGCGTCAGTTGTAAGAAATATTCTAAACTAAAAAGAATTATTTTGTGATGTAAATAATTTATATAATGAAATGATTTAGGTGTAATTACTATGACTTCACTTTATAGTCGCTTTAAACTATAGAGTGTTTTATACTAACTATACTGACTATTAATATTACTTTAAATATGAAATTGTGTCATAATTATTATTTGCTTTTTCTGAAGCATAAATTGTTTGTTGTGTTAAAAAGGTATTAAATATCATTAACAGCTTCTTATTAAAATTTTATAGGCCTATTTTTTTTCATCGAACCTCTGTCAGGCTATTTTAAACTTAACTTTTAAATTATTGATCTACTATATAATTCGTAAAGGACATAATTATATGTCAAATTAATAAAAATAATGCTCTGAAATGCTCTGACAGAATTTCTCTTCTTGAACAATATGTTTGAGTTCTGTGACATTTAGAAATTTATAAATTATAATGTAAATAATATTATGTGAATGGTATGTGCATTGTGCAATAAAGTACAAAAAAAATTCAAATTAGTACAGCGTTTTTATTTGTGATAAATAAAATAGTTACTGGTAACTTTCAAAGTCACGGGAAGAATAAAAGTAAACATTACCAAAAAGTGAATAGAGTACAAATTATATTTTTGTCGTACAAGTTACATTAGCAATCATGTTGTAGCAGGTCTTTTGTGACCCAATAGTAAATTCAGCAAATATTGTCCTGTAACTTATTATGATAAATTGGCTGCGTTGATTGTTGATAATTTTTATAAGATCTGAACAATGAGATTTTATCTATGTCTGTAGAGTGAGGGAATCGTGTATTAAAGGACTCAGTTATGATTAGTAAATTATTTGCTACATGGACAGTCGTGAAATTTCATTTGCGACAAAACTAAGTAACTTTACAGCAGTTATGTTTTCAAGATTTCTACAACGTTGTAGATACTATCAATAATAATAGGATGTAATTAAATTTTGTTTAATTAACAGTGTCATTGTTTATAATATTCATATGCTTATTAAATTTAAGAAATTAATTTGTAGCATCAATATGAGATGAGAATGTACTGATTTCTTGTTAATTCTATAATACTATAATACATATACAGTACATCATTACGGTTTCTACTCCATCGTATTTAGATGATCTCGAAAACATTAACCAGAAATATCGGCCCTGACAATTTATTTATTAACCCTAACCGTAATCGATCCTAAACTAATCGTAATATTCAAATACAGCCAACCCTAATCCTAGCCCAACTTAAAATATATTAAAATATTCAACTGAAAATCAAGTTTACATACTTTCAAAATCTCCTAGATAAACAACAACTACTTTTTTCTCTCTTTTTCAGTTTCTTATTACACTCAAACGCGTTGCGTTTGAGTCATGCAATTTATGCCAACATCCGTCAATCAAACTCAAATCCTAACTCATTAATTTCTCCCCGGTTCCTCGCTCGGTAGCCGATTGCTTAGTTTTTATTTATAGCGCGATCAGTTTTGTCGTCGACGTGCCGCTGACAGTAGTTGACAAGTCGCGTCAGACAGTCGAACGCGTGTTGTTGCGTGTGTAGCATCCCTGTGACAAGTTATGATGCGATGCACGCGCGACTTTTATGTGGCATGCGTTGTAGAGAAACGCGCACGCAATGTTATTAACTTTAATTTGATATTGTAAGATTTATAATTATTTCATTCTGGCGTAAAATATAGGAATAATATTCGATGAAGTTGAGAAGTAAAGTTAGAAACGTACTTTGAAAATGGTCGTTAGGTTTCTAAATCCAATGCAAGCTTTAAGATAAAATAAGTCTGCGTGCTTCTCTCTATGAAATATTTCTGTATCAGTTTAAAGATATAGTTTAAAATACTAATACAACGAAAAATGATAAAGTGCACAAGGTATACGTATCATTTATAATCTCTGAGCAGTCAGCAAAAACAACAAAAAGTCACATTTTTGGTTCTAACCAAATTTACATTATTGAGATGAATCTCAGCTAGCAATTTATTACGATGATTAATTTATCCTCTTATTTCTACCCCTAAATAAAATATCTATAGGTCCAAGAGACTGTGGGGAGAGAAAGAGAGAGCAGTGGCGGATCCATAGGGGGGGGCGATGGGGGCGATCCCCCCCCCTACAAGTTGGCAAGAATTTTTTTTGCAGCCTTTTATTACTGTTTATAAAGCATGCAATGTCACCAAAAAGT
>JAQIXG010000507.1:0-31517 GCA_034700105.1 Oconnorella tubifera
TTTATGGACACATATTTACAATCATTCATAATCGTACAAATTATTATTTTTCTAATAATAATTATTATGCAAGGCCGTAAAATCTTTTTATTTAAAAACATCTGGAAGTTGAAATGAACACTAATATATTTGTACAACTTAAAGTGAAGTGGTAACTTCAGACTGACAAACTGAAGCCCGAGTGAGAGGAAATCATTCTAGCTTCTAGTCATGAGTAACTTTTAATATTTTGCTGCACTCTTTATTAAACCCATTAACTGGAAGGAAACAATATATAACATAATATATAATAACTTACTAAAAGTGTAAAAATGTTTGTTTTTCCGAATGTCTTCCCCCCAATGAGAGAGACGATAAGACAAATAGCCAGCACCAGACTACAGTACAAGTAGTTCCACCACGATGTACCGGTAGGTAGGCCTGATGACTCACCTACAAGGCTACCTACGCATACATACGCACAGAGATAAATGCACACTCACATGCAGATTTACACGTACATTTCTGTTAACATTCCTTTTTGATACCTCCTTATTCAACTGTCTTATAAAGTGATGATAAAATTATATATCAGCAGATTAAATAACAAATCTAATTTTATTCAAAGTTTTAAACGAGCAGTTAGATAAAATGTTCAAGTTACATCATTTTTTATTACAATATATATCGCAACTGCAAAAACACGATGACAAAAACATGCTTTTGTTAAACCCACAATGTAATTTATTGTCTATAGACAATTTAAAAAGAATATATACGAATACATTCACATATACATTTGCACACACGCGCACACACACTCACATGTACACTACATAATATATTTTTCAATCATTGTAATACAAAGACAAAAATTACATATATGTTTTCACAACTCTTTGACTTTAAAAGTTCACTAATTGCTCTTTCTTTCTTATATTTTAATTACCCACCATGTAAGCCAAAGTTATCAACCAAAGCTTCAACAAATCCAGTAATACTCATTGCGCAGCCAAAAACTTGAGCGAGAAAGAAAAGCAATCCAATGCTGCCCCCAAACTCGGGTCCAAGGGCCCTGCTTATCATAACTGATAAATTTTTTATTAAGAAATCGCAACACTAGTATACATTAAATAGATTACACTGTAAAATTGCATTTAAAGTTAAAAGTTATGTCTAGATTAATATTGGTAACTGATACTAAAACTGAATCTTAAATAAAAAATGTTACTCAAGGATGCAACAAGTTAATGATGCAGTGTGAGTTAGCGTTAATACCTGTTAGAGAAGTGGTTAGAGCGCTGGATTTGAAATCGATAGGTCCAGGTTCAAATCCTGGTTAGTTCCCCATTTTCTCTAACTAGCTGAACCCTTAAGTACTGCTAAAATTGACAGCTACATCTTCGACATCATTCATTTAATACAGTAATCCAGATGCTAAACGTAACTTTAACTACTACTCAATATAAAAGAGAATTCAAATCTACAATCTTTAGGTTGTGAATCCATTTTACAAAAATTCAGAAATTATCAAGCTTTTTTCAAAGAAATGTTTTGAAGTAAAACTGAAGGATACAGTAAGCCCCACCTCCCTCCACCGCACCATTAGTAGAAATGGCGCAAATAGAAAGAATAGTCATGAATATTATTGAATAGGCAAGACCAAACTGCACCAGTGTTTCTATTAACCCAGCATGGCCAAGCAAAAAACCTAAAATTACGTATAAAAATGTTAAAAAGTGTAATATGAAAGGAAAGTAAGGGGGTGGGGTGCATAAAGCAAACAGATAAACTTTACTTTTTTAATCAAAAACCACTCATCTGCAAAATTCTTCTTCAAAATTGATATTAGCTTAATCGAGAGACATAAATTTATTATCATATCTCTTAATATCATAATTTTCATTTTGTTCTTTGCGCAATACCATGATATTTGTGTAAAAATAAGAGATTTATACAAAAGTAGACAATCTATACTAAAACCAGGCTCAGATAAAACTAAAGTTTATAGTCTACATTATTATTTGATAGTACTTTATTTTAGCATTACTATTTTGTAGCATTCGAGATTTACTTGTCAAATTAAGCACTTGCTAAACGGTACAATAAAACCGCGAAAAAGTTAAACGCTACTCAAGGTCTCAAGACCTAAACCCACTCATTAATCAGGCTGTAATATAAAATCTGTTTAAATCTATAATACATTCAACTTATTACATATACTATATTTATTCAATACCGATTCTAAGAAATAAAATCGTCGAAAACATCGACAGCGACACGGGACAGTAAACCCCCGCGAATGTCCCCAACGTCCTCATCGACTGCCCCGGCTGAACCACCTCCTTCGACTCTTCCCTATTCAACCTCAACCGTCCATTCATCTCCTCCCTTTCACGCACCTCTGGCTCACCCATCGACTCGATCAGCGATTCATCCGTATTCACGGACGTTCTCGAGGGGGAGAGGATCAGGGGCGTTCTCTCGTCCGTCGACGTCCCAGGGGCCCGCTCTTCGGAAAAGTGGAGGGTGGATACATCCATGTCGAAATCAAATTCCGAGAAGGGATTTTGACGGTGGCGATCATGCAGGACCGTGCCGGGGCTTCTATTACGGACGAAGTCTATGAGGGGTTTGTCCGTGGGCATTTTATCCCTCTTCGCCTAATTCTAAAATGATTCTATTTCATTTAATTAAATTTCAAATTAAATTTTTTTCCAATGTTTTGATCCCATGATTTCAAGAAAACTGAAGAAGCAGAAAATTGCATGGCTAACTTTGAGGTCGACAGATAATGAATGACATTTTTTGTACAAAAGTTATTAAAAATTTCTGACCAGTAATTCATAGATGCAATTTCGGTAATATTTCTGTCAAATTCCGAAATCCCAGAAATTTTTCAAAATTTTAACTGAAGTTCATTGTTTAAATACTTTCAAAGGCTTTAAAATGTCATTGCAATTAGAGAGCTCACTTTAAGCATCCTAAATTTATATTTCGAGTTTCTTGCATATTAAATTAGAAGCAGCCAAAGTTGTCAATTTTTATCAGTATGAAATAGCACACATGAAGTTTTTTTGGAAAAGGCAACAGTTACTTCTCTAGAGAGAGAGTGTTAAATTTTAAATTATGCTCGATTTTATTTTAGTATATTTTTAAAATATACATGTTTATAAATGGATAAATTCCGATACCATATTTCTGTGAAACGTCAAGAAAAACTTTGCAGAAAAATTTCAAGAAGACCAGAGAGTATAATTAGAATGAGTGTCAGATCTAGGCCTTTACTGTTCAAATTATCATTTCACATTCAATTATACAATTAGTAGTTTTCTTTAAAAGATACGTTTAAATTATTACCATACATTATTATCAATTTTTAAGTTTTAATATATCTATAGAGTTAAGAATATTCTCTGAACGAAGTTATTTTGAAGTCCCAATACCACTAAAACAAGTCTTAAAGAACAATCGATACATCTTTGAAGTCTTTCCTGTTTTTTATCAGTGCTTCATGAGTGAAAGCTTTGCTGTTTTCACTTTATAAAACAATGCCATTGTAATATATAGACCCACCACTCGAGAATGACACTCAGTGTAAATATAGTCAGGCTTACATTAATTATAAAAGCGTCGCTCATCCCTTAAGATTTTAACGATCGCAATTTTTTTAGCAAACTTCCGTTTTAGTAGGCCTAACATTTTTTGTCGATTAAAACTTGCAGGCCACAGAGATAAAAAGACTTTCACTGTTTGTTATTAATCAATTCTTGTAATGAATTTCTTTAATGTATTAACGCAGTCAGAAACAACCAGTGATACTGTTGATTAAGATTGCTTAATTAAATTTCAAATTATTAGAGTAATTCTGAAATTAAACCATGGACTATACCCGCTTAAGATCTTATATTAAAAATGAATAAAATTAATCACCAAATATTTTGCACA
The DNA here is from genome assembly GCA_034700105.1 of Oconnorella tubifera. Classification (NCBI taxonomy): domain Eukaryota; kingdom Metazoa; phylum Annelida; class Clitellata; order Enchytraeida; family Enchytraeidae; genus Oconnorella; species Oconnorella tubifera. The sequence goes on from JAQIXG010000507.1 coordinate 3,928, forward strand.
TGAAATTTATTAAATTCTTTAAAAAAATGAAAGACATCGCTATGAATTTTTGTCCAAATTAATATTTTTTATTGATCGATCACTGGTAATGAACTGTCAAATTGTCCAAACAGTTTTAACTGTTATAGTGAAATAAAAGTTTAACTTTTACCTAATACAAGGGTTTAGTAATTGATTAGAGAACATAGGCTTATATTTAGGCGTACTCAAGTTGAAGTTTTTACTAGGATATTTTTCGCTCTCTCAACATTTTCTCTACTTTCTCAAAATTTATGATTTGTTAGATGTCTAGAAGTTCAGTAGAATCTGTCGAGCTCAGAATCTTCATTAATTGCCGGTATTGTAGATCAATCGATAAACATGTTCCCATGCTTGAATCTGTCCTTGTTTAAATAGAACACCATCTCTGCTTGACGACACTTAATTTGCACAAGTTTCAACAGTCAGAGGATAGTGTATTCAACAGGCATATGTACTTGGCGCTCAACGAGTGAGAGCGAAATTCATGATAGCGATGAAGTAACTCATTCAAGGCATACTTTAGGTTTAAATGTCTGGATTTCACTATGTTTTCATCTGGATTACTGTATTTTATATGCCTGTCGTGTTTTGCAGCTAAGTTTGAGATATAGCCTCAAACTTAGGTGCATGTTTAAACGTATCATTCAGGGTGCAAAACTTAGCAATTTAATTAGATTTCACGGAAATCAAACCTGAATCTATCGATTCCGAGTTCGGTGTCCTGTACCATTTTTCAAAAATTAACGAGCATTGACTTTGTTCTGTTTAGTATATATTATTGAATTTAAGCTATTTCCATTGAAATATAGCCTATTTAAATACTATATTAATTTTAATAACTATATAAACGGCCAGTTCATTCTCAAAGTGTAAGCCAAGCAATATTAGCGAAACTATTATTATAATTATCTGACATTTTCCAACGGATCTCTGATGTATTAGTATCAACACGTACAGGCTGCAATGTATTTCAGTTTAAGGCACGAAATGAAACGACTTTTACACTGCGAGTATTTTAACATTACAGAAAACAATAAGAAAGAGTGAATTGAAAGTCTTGGGGTACCTCAAGGGAGTCGTTTCGGCGTGTTATATGCGTCTCGCAAGAAGTGTACGCGGAAAAATAATTTAACGTCGTCACGCTATTGTGCCCATGATCCTTTTTGACTCTTTCCGTTTTTTGGGTTGTAACTTGAAATTTATTTTGGATTTATATTGGCGCTTGATTAATTATTTGATATTTATCATCAGGCTTAGTATTTTGAATGATTTAAAAACTGATTTTTGAAAAGTCTATACGCACGCTGCAGTAATATAGTCAATATTAGTCAGTTGGCCTGGTGCTTTGAATCTGAACTTTTGCTGTCTGATCTCATACTTATATTCTTGAAATCAGTGTTTCAAATAACTAACTTTAATTAATTCTAATTAACTTTAAGATCAGTGTTTCAATTATCTAAATTTATTTAACGTTAAAATTCTGTGAAAGCAGCCTGTCATTTGCAATTTAGTTTTAAATTTTATTCGCATATAACAGAGCCGTATAAACAAATGAAATATGATATATTAAATACAATATAATCAACATGTGTCTACATTATATAAAGTTATATAATAATGAAAATTATTGAAAAAAAACATCACAAACAAGGAATCTATTTAAATTAATTCCATTAAATGACAAAATAAACCAATTCATAAATATAATTGACCCAAACTTTTGTCATAAAAACGAATTTAAGAATCCGCACGCAACATTTACTATTCTCGTAATAAATTAATTTTGATCAAACTATCCTCATTATAAAATCGAGAAATTATATTGCATTATGAGTGACGCTGAATCTTAAAATGAATTTTATTGATATTAGCCATTTTTTCACCTTGAGAACATAAAAACAATCTTGATTCCATATATGATTTCCTTCAGATTTTATTAGATCATTCTTGCATGTTTTCATCTCAATTTCTTCTTTACTACTATGTAGTACTACATAAGTACTAAATGCTACGACTAAGCTGATTAGTACATAGCATTTAGTACATACAGTACTATAGTAAAGAAGAAATCTAGATGACAACTTATGAGTTTTCCAAATCATAAAATCCAATTCACGGTTTAGAATAAACTGCGAATAGGTCGGTAACGCATTCATATATATTCTCTCTGTTCACGTTCGGTCCATGCATTGAAATTATCGCTGGCGTTTAACTGCCTCGATTACATTGCAATCAGAAGCATCGGACGCTCATACCTATAGCGACGCTTTCAAAAGACGAATATCTAATATTCGGATAAAATGTTAACGCTATTTTTAGCTAGACAATCTTCGTGTGACTTTTGTAATGTAAATGTTGAATTAGAATGTGTTTGATAAATTTTTATGAAAGTTGATGTAAATTTTGTGGAGTTCCTAAGTCAGGGCTCAGCGGATCGTGGTTAGTAGAGGGCGGGTGTGCTTATTGTAGCAAGCGATTGTAGGGAAATAATGTTAGAACGACTTATTTGGTAGATGCAGGTGGAAAAACTGTCATTTTACAGCGGGTTCATGAATAACCTCAAAATTAATCGAAAAAACCATCTTCAATCTCTCAGGTACGATATGGGCTAATCAGCTATACACTTATGAATCACTTTGGATTCTCTGGCTTACTTCTGATTTGATGACTTAAATAGCTAAAATACTTTTGTGCGCAGCATAGGAATTAGCTCTTTGCGGCGACCGCAGCGCGCTGAACGGCGCGACGACGCAACGACGCACCGATGCGACGACGCAAATATAAAAACGTCGACCAAGTGGGCGCGTTGTCGATCACAGGTTAATCTACGTGATCTAGGGATTGACCAATTTACAGGCGTGAGAAATGAAAAATTTCTGAAGATAAAATATCATAGAAAGGCGACTCAGAGAAATTGATTGATTGTTTGAGTTTAACGTGAAGAATGCTGTTTCAGAAACTATAGTATACAAGCGTAACTGCCAATTTAAGCTTTGTTAAAAGTGTGCAGCAATTTTGAAAGTATATTGTAATACACGAGGATTTCAACTCGGATGCATCGGTTTTGAGTCGGTCACTCTAACGACTTTTCCGAGTTGGCTAGATACATGCATACTTTAAAATAGTTACTGTTATTGCTCTGTATTAAAATTTAAATAATTAAATACACAATTAGAATAAATAATTTAATAGAAGAAATGCTGAATGCTCATTGAAAAGATACAGTCTCCCGTGGAATCGTTACATTAAGTTCATCTGTATGCTTGGATTAGCAACACCACACGCATGGCAAAGAGCCAACATTGCGCCAGGCTCTGAAACCAGATACGGATCAAAAGTGCATGCTATAGTATCATCAATTGCCAGACAAATATCCGCTTACCGGGTATTTTTTTACTGCAAGTAAATATCAGCTTGAGTTAAAATGTCAGCTATGATTGTCGTAGAAAACTACAGTAAATTTAATTTCATTTCGAAAATTCATTTAATTCAATCTTTGGATTATTGCCGGTATGGTATTATAACTGTGAATGATGTAGCTAAGATTTAGATGAAAATTTATGAACTTTACTAGATGCAGCAATATAGTGATGTGAAGAGCTTACGCGTGAATCGAACCTGAACCTGTCGGTTTCAACCTAGTTCAGTGCCCTATAATAGCACTGCCCCCAACAGGCATCGACAAGTTGCAACTTGGTAGAATCTGGAATACATCGAGCTTACATCAAATTTTCTGATTATTTGGAAAGAAAATGTAAAAATAAACAAAAAACAAGTATTTTATGCAAAGAACCGACAGACGTACTACCTGTCCAGGTTTTATTCGATATTTGTCGGGTAAAATTTTGATTATCGTGAAAAAACTTGATAAATTTTCCATGAAGAAACACTGATGGTCAAGAGTGATGCAAGTTAGCGTTCAATGACAGAAAACTGGCACGTAGAGCATATAGATTGTTTGCGTCAATTGTTTCTACACTATAGTATTATATGTTATTTAAAAAAGACATTTGATAAAGATTTCTGCATTGGTTTACAAGTTTTAGTTTTTGCAAAGTTATGCTATATCAATAAAGTTTAAGTGAAATTCATTTTAAGAAAATTTAGTTATTAGATCTGTTGTTAATCGAAAAATTTAATTGTAATTAAAGAAAATGAAATTGTCATTGAGAGAATTTTTGCAGATAATGAAGTTAATCTTAAGATATACCTGTAACATTTTTCTGGATTCATTAGATCTTTATTAATAATTAAGGAGAAATAATAATTAAGATAATAGAATTGTGAGGGGGAATAATTTTAATCTTACAATTCTTTTTGAAGATAATCGCATGTAGTATAACAACTAAGAAGCCTTGTAATTACGTGAAACTGAAAACAATTACTTTTTCATACAGTGTTATTTACTTCAAAGAATTTGTTAACGAATAACGAACTTGTCACATTTAATCATTATTGTGAAATAATTACTTGCTTCGATGCGATTATCAATTATAAGATTACATTTTATATAGAAATTCTGAAGTCTTAACATCGAAAAAATCTGCAGGTACTGAAAATAATTTGATTTATTCCGAAAAGATTACAATAATAAAGTGATAAACTTCTAAAACTGAAAGACTTCACTGTCTTAATAAAGCATGATTCTACTGGATTATAATTTATAATTGCGTTCAAGTAATCGTATATGAAATGCAATGATAACTTTTCCTGTTTTTTCACGTCTGTATTTATATTCGCTGCTTCATCGACAAGTTATATGATATTCCGGCATTGATCTAATTTAGTCTTGTCAAATAATATATAGAATCCGAGGTTCTACAGTTCCCGTGACGACATGTTTCCAAGTCAAGGATGTCACATTTTTCTTCACTCGACAAAACTTGTTCCGCCAGTCGGCCTAGTTTTCATCGTCTATTTCGTTCTACTCCGTCAAATCTGCTGCAAAATCTCTCTCTCAACGGAAATCACAGGTCAGTGATAAAATTTATGGCTGCATTATTGAAAAGAAAATATGGAATTTTTGGTGAATTTTAAAATGTTAAAAACTGTTAAGGAGATTTTTGATACCGTTACAGTGCATACAATTACAATTGTGTGACCATGATTTGATTAATTCGTCAAAGTTGTTACAGTACATTTGTCTGTATAGTGTGTTAAATATGCAGGGGTTTTGGTAATCACAATAGACACTAAAAAAAATTCAATACGAGTAGAGAAACATATAACATAATTAAAGAGCTGTTTATTAATGTTAGAGGCTGAATTAAAAACGGGTCAAGATAACAACTTATTTAAGTATTTGTTTTCAAAAAATTCTATGCAGCTTACACAAACATCATTAAGTCTGCGTTTAAAATTTTCATATACACATTATTAGTTCAACGCTAATTTAGTCAATACGAATTAAATTGATCATTATTCTTTATGATCGCAAACGATAGTACTTTCCGCTCTTTGCGTATTACATTTCCCATGATGTTCGCTTTCAAACGTATTGAGAGAGAAGGAGAGGAAAAGAGAGTGAGTGTGTGTGAGAGAGAGAGAGAGAGAGAGAGAGAGAGACACTAGTCGATCGATCACGCTTGCCTGAGGTGACATTCACACAAAGAAGACATAGTGATTTTGTTGATCGGTTGATTGGAATTGATCGTCGAAATACGTCTCTCCTTGTAGAGCTCATCTTTTCTGACATACACACGCAGAAAGCCAACGTGCCATCTGATTTCAAGTGTCGCGAGATGATGAACGTCTCGCGGCTAAAACGGTCGCGACGAAATGTCCGAAGATAGAAAAGAATAATTATTATCGAAGATCACGCTTGAAGATAGACAGCGAGTGGAAGTCTTTAATTTGAAATTGATTAGAAATGATTATTGTTCGTGTAGAACTGAGTGAAAGATTTAGAAATACAACACTTTGATTAAAATTATGGAGATTAATTATGAGTTAAGAAGTTGATATGATTTATATTGGATTAGGCAATAGAAGTATTTTCGGACCTCTGAAAATTTTTATGATGAAATGAGACTTTTTGAATAACTGCCGTATTTTTACGTTTTAAAATGCTAACGATCTTTACTTTTCTTAGTCATTCAAAACGATTACATTTTCTTTTTTTAGTCATGCTGTTGAAAAGCGATATATCCAAAATTTTCATCAAAATTTTCATCCTATATAAATTAGGAACTTATAGCTTAACAGAGGGCTTTGGGGCGGGTTAACCCCACGATTCTGAGTCAATAATACTAATAATTACATTATTTGTTATCCTACAACATTAAATTTTATCGTTTGTAATAACGCTGCACTTATGTGAAAACATTTAGTAACGTGTCTTTGCAAATTGTCGATAAAAATATATGAATATTACAATAGTAATAGCTCTATTTCATCGCTATTTGCAAAGTGTTTTTAATACTACCCTTATTTATAACTACCTAAATTAAGAAATTTTACAAACCGACAATATATATGCAAGCAATAAATTTGTGTGTATACTTTAATTTATGCAAAACAATAGAAAAGCTGCCATAAAGACTAAAATCTTATTTAGTTATATAATTATTATAATTATATATTATAATTACAAGCGCAATTTTTATGAGACGAATTGCACTGTAGCCAAGAAACAGTTATACTTATAATTATAGCCCTTAGATGTTGTTGACTAGATTGCGAGTGATGTTGATCATCAAATCGATGATACACAGATCATGTTTTAAAGCTAAGCTTTATCGCGTTGAAGATCTTTCTGAAAGGATTTATTCTCGTACACAAAACCTCAGGCTCTCAAACATTGTCAAAATTGAATAACAGAACTGATAATACACAGAGTTGTACGACAATATACAGGAGAATTTCATTGAGTGTCTAAAAGGCACTTTTTAACTGCTGTGTTTTTATTTGTTTAATTAGTTTTAGTACAGGATTAAATCAATGTCATCTGGACATATACGATTCATTCTTCGCGACTTTAGTTGAAAATTTTGTTTTCATTGAGATTTTTGTTAAATAAGTATTAAAATGTTTTAATTTTTAAGCTCATAAATCCCGTAGTATTTTGTGAAGCTTATTAAATTTTGTTAAATTCAATAGTTTAAAACTTGTATCACAAAAATTTCTTAGTGATTAATTGAATTATATATCTATATGCAGTATATAGATATATAATTCAATTAATTACTAAGAAATTTTCGTAGTAAAGTTAATAAATTGCTAAATAATTTAATAAAAAGTAAACTAAAATATTATGAACAATTTTTTAGCGAAATTAACCAACGTAGTAAACAAACCAAACTAACTGACTTAATACCTGAAGGTTGTGTTGTTAACTTAGAAAACTCGCAGTCGCTCGATACTGTAATATCAATATTATAACAATATCAATCATACAAACATAATCTTTAAAACTCTTTATTTATTCAGCATCTGCAGCCTTATAGAAAGCCCAAAATGTCCATTTTTTCTGTTTTAAACACACAGTATTGTTTCTATTAATCGAAATCTACGTGGTTCGTTCGTCCCATCGCTTTGTGTATCAATCTGAGCACTGATAAACACACGGTACTTTGCGGTCCCAAGGGGCCCCGTCCTTCCGGCATCAATTTCATGGCCAATAATTCGCATCGGGACCCCCGCCCGACGTTCAAGCGGTAGTTACCACGAAATGTCGGGAGAAGCTCGAGCGGCTACTCCCTCGACCGACCGTCTCGTCGGTGACTCGTGAGCCGAGGCAGCGGTTCGTATCGGGAGCAGTACGCTCCTGGTCGCATCGAGCTCGGAGAACAATCAATCAATCTAGTGCATCGTTGCGAACAACGCGACTTGAGTTCGGCATCGATAAAAGTCGACCGCTTAGAATAGGCTTTAATAAAAGAGAATTTCGAGTAAATTTTTGGAGACTTAATAGACCTAGTTGTGACTATTTTAAGTCTGCAATGTAGAATATTAAAAAGAAATTAATTTTGATACAAGGGACGATAACATTACTGAATAATGTATTTGTTTGATTACGGAAATTCTTCTTAATTAATAATGTTGCCAAATTCTGTTTCAATAACAGTGAGAAGTTGTAACACTGAGAAGTTATATAAGACCGAGACGTTGCAACAACTATAATCTAATAAACTTATTTCAAAAGTCTTCAGAATCTCTATTTGATGATTTCTATCGATTCGTATGTTGAGTCGGCCTATCACAAATAATTGTCTGTAAAGATCTACGCACATTTTTGCATAAAGATCTACGCACACTTTTTTCAATTGAGATTCACGCATACTTTTTCCATAGAGATCCACGCACACTTGTATGCTTACACAAATGGTTTATGTTCTGATTACAACATTCAACTCGAATACTTTTCAAACAAAACTTGCACAAGTAGCTGACAAACCTCTCGACGTGTCCGCGTAGTATTGTATACAACCACCAATCACAACAAAATTATATTTATTCTACAGATTGGTTCCAGGTCGCGTGTTGCAGCATGAACGCAACGCAAGGGCAAAGAGAGACGTTTGCGTTCCTCGGACGAAATATTTGAGAAAAGCGGCACGTGCTCTTGCGTTATATTTACGTAAGCTGGCCCCTTGCGTTTATGTGAACTGTCGTATCGTAATTGAAGACTCCAGTGGCTTGTAAAGATTTCGTGTATATAAAGCTATATAGCGTTGTAATCTGTCTTAAAAAATATATTTGATATCTGGCGATAACCAATATAGAAAATAGTATATGATCTTGTATGTTAATATCTTAAGCACCAAGCAACGCATAATATGCCAATTTAATGTCAGAAATATTGGCATAAACAATGATTTACGCCTACTTATTATTTTGTACTTGTATTTAAAAGAGTTTAAATTGTTCTAAATGCGAGTTGGCTCAATCTAAAATCCATTATTTATCATGTTGATTGATACAGTCTCATTCGTTCTAACGGTTACTTTGCTCTTTTTAAGTTTTGCGAATTAACATATATCTTTTATTGACACAAAGTGTAGAATCAACAATAAAAGAAATAAATAAATACGAAATACAGTGTTATAATTACATGTAAAGTGCTTAAATTACTAAATTACAAAAAATTCAATAGATTTAACTAACAATTTATATCTTTTAAAACTTCGGCCTTGTTAAAGAATCACGAGACTTTACCAATTCTGTCGAATGCTTAATTAACCTCGACGATCTTCAATCAATAACTCATCTGTTTGTTTCCAGATCGACAGCATAGTGATGACTTCGAGTTTGAGGTTTGGAGCAAGTGAAAGAACATAATTCGAGATTTCACTCGCTCTATTGCGTTTACAGTCATTGTAATGATGATTAAATTAGCCTACTTAGTAAACCATTTTAAAAACGCAGTCAGATTTTGTTTAAATTTATCATTTGTTATTAAATTTTGTTTAATTGAACGATTTTGGATTTCATTTGAGATTTTTAAATAAAATTTAAACAAATATTGTAATACAGCAGACGCAGAATATTTCTGCAAGATTTCAGCAAATAAAAGCTTTATTTGTTAGCTTAATAAAGATATCCTAAGCTCAGATATTAAAATTTGTGATAATTATCATAGATTAAGACATAGTGTCACAAATTTTGATATATAAGAATTAGTTTATGAATAACTGTTATGTACATGTTATGAAACTCTTGTTCAGTTAGCGTTACAGTTCAAATTCAAATGGTTACGATCCATTATTCTATTGTTTTTTTTTTAACTTTTTACACTTTGCATTGAATACATTGTATTTTGTATTGGTTAACGTCATGAACGAATATAGATTAATTCCAGTTGTATTCTATGGATTACTCGTCTGGAATAGATTTTGACATTTTAGTTGAGTGACAATTACAAATTATTTGATATTTTTTATTAAAACTTAAGCTGCTAAACACATTTTACTGTATATTAAATGTATTAGCATTTACTAAATACTAAGCACATTCAATATCTACACTCTGTAAACATATACATTTTGTAGATATTTAATAATACAAACATTCTTCGTGAATGCTGTTTGTAACTGTCAAAAATAACACTTGAAGCAGATAAAACTGCTAAATGACAAGATCTTTTAATTGCAAACCTATCAAAAGCCAATTGGTATAACGGATACTTAAATTACCAAAATCTCATTCACGTTCATTCTATGGTTTAACATTAAAATGACATTCAGTTTGACGCTGTATAAAATTGTCATTAATTGTAGGCTTATTTTGACATTTATCTGAATTCTTTTATGTAAACTACTCTGCACCAGACTCTACTCGTAGAATAATCGTCTAGTGTATTTGTTGCATTTTGTCAGAAAACATTAATCATACGTAATCAACTATTAATTTCGCTTATGACAATAGCCATCATTATTATAATAATCGCAATTATTGCATCAATACTAACAGTTTTGGCAATGATATGTCAGTTGAGTACAAAAGCAAATCACACAAGTTGACGGGAAACTATAGACTTGTCTAAAATCAATTCAATTGCCAGCAATTCGCTTGCTGCATGTTAAATTTAACATGAGATATTTTGGTCTATCCAGTCAATCTTTAATGTCGGCAATTTGCTTTTCATGAAGGCGAATTAAACGGTGTAATTATTTTACTTGTACTTTTCGTTTAAAATTTCATTTATAAGATACGCAAGCACTATCATATTTCTTTATGTACTGCAATGGCTTGTGTTCTAAAATATTCAAGCTTGTGTCTATTATTTCTTTGCTATTAAACTATTGGCAATATCAGGAGTAATAGCAAATCCTAATGTAATTAGATCTGTTACAGAAAGATAAAAAATGCCTGGGGTTAAAAACTACCACAATCATTTTATTTGATTAAAGAATCCTCTGTTAATAATAGGCTTAATGTTAGTGAATGAGAATATCTTCAGCCTATTCTTATCTTTGCATCTAATTTATCTTCTCATATTAATTCATTACATGGTAGATATCGATTATGTTTAATAGAATTAGAATACATGCATGACACTACCTGTGTACTTAATACTAATATTTTACAATTATTCTTTGTACGTGATTTGTAATAATAGATCACTCTCCGATTTCATTTTTTAATCTTCTGCTTGATCAAATTCAATATTCCGCTTCATCTCTTTGTGTACGAGCTATACTCTGTAATACAATGTTATGCCTACAGTGTATGTCTGCCTGTTGGTTGTAATTATAAATATGTAATATGTATATTAAATAACAAATAAATGGCACTTAAATTTTGGATCGTTTGCAGCATTACAACTTTGTTTATGAATAGATACTTTACTACGAATTCATACCAACCGTTTTAACTCTATGACGCTTGTCTATTTTGCTTTTTTTCTTTTGTAAATATCTATTCTATGAGTTTGTTATGCATTTTATTATTTGAATTTAATTATATTTATGGTAGGAGTGAGGGCAGTCGCTTTGATCCCCTGCCATAAAAATGAAGAGGCATACAGTTATTTCTTTTAATAGTAACGTCTAACCAATTAATGTGTTCCTTAGTTAAGTATTAATTGTCTATAAAAGTCTCACAGAATCTTATATTTCTTAGATCACAAGTTTCTTAGATTATAAGAAACTTGTTTCCTATATATAACTTATTAAAGGGAATCCCTGTGTAATTGATTTATTTATATCTGTACCTTCAGAAGATTACTGCACATCTGAACAATTCAACGCAAGATGTCCTCCTAATCACGTCATTTTCATCGAAAGAGCTTCATACGGTCGCCTGCGGGCCAGCCGCTGTATTACGTCAGAGTACTCTCACGCTATGGGCTGCTACAGTGACGTCACGGCTCACATGGACGAATGGTGTTCAGGGCGCAATGACTGTTCGCGCCCAGTGGCTACGATGGATTCTATAGCCCAGCCGTGCGCTAAAGATTTTAAGTCTTACTTAGAAGTTAGCTATCGATGTGAAATAGGTAAGAAAGAAATTGTTTTAAAGTCGGCTTTTTAGATTAAAATTATGAAATTTCGACATTGAAATCATTGGTAATAAAGCATGTTATAGAGGGAACAGGTTTGTTACATAAAGAAATGGCTGGTGTTAGGGCTAATCATTTTTAATAAATGCAAGTCACTTTAAATCTGGTAATCCGTTGTAGTATTTGAATTCATATTGTTTCACTTATTGTATCAATAATTTACAATGTATCCATAATGAAAAGCAGATGTATTGCTGTGTGTAGATCTACTGTAGTTTACATTTAGGTTATAATTATTTAACCGAAAATGTAAAATAAACTGCTAAGAGGGTAGGAAATGGAATTTTGGTTGTTAACATATTTTATCAGATTTTTCATAGATTCTGTGCAGAAGTTTGTATTTAAATAAATGATATAAAAACATAATCATTGATAGATTGTAATATATTACAGTTTATTACAAAAGACCTCTTTTAGATAATAGCATTTGTTTGTTGGACTAATATAGCAACTATTTCAATTAGTGAAAATGTTAAAATTTCAGTTTCTTTCGCTGCAATCTGCACTGAAGAATCTGGGAGCGTTCGTCTAACAACCAAACACGGCTACCTCGGATTTCATATTCGACCAGACGGACAATTCCACCAATCCCATCCAGGCAGTACAGGCACGCCTCTTGGAACATGCTCATGGATCATCAATGTAGATCCTGGCCAGAGAATCAACGTGACTTGGCGTGTAGCATCGTCTGCCACGCCGTCTTTCGATGGACAGACGGATAACTCAGAAATTGATCCAGTTAGCACTTCGCTTGATCTATCCGAAAGTCAGCCTGTGCTGTCGACTGTTTTTGTTACTCACGTGTGTCCTTTTTTGGTTAAGTTTATTGAGGACGGGACGGTAATGCACGTGCACAGGACTTGCAAGACGCTCACCCAGGAACAAAGAATTGTTTATCGCTCAAAGGGGCATCAGCTCAAAGTGGAGGTTGTGGAGAATGCTGAGGATAAATATAGAGTGAAGAGTGATAGATCGGAGGATAAACTACAGCCTTACATATTTCAATATCAAGGTTTTTTGAAAGTTTTATTGTTAGAATAAAATTTAACAAAGCTAAATTGCTATTATCTATTCATTTTCTCATTTTTTCTGATGTATATGTCGACTTTTTTGTGTTACATCTTTAGATTTTGTGTTACATCTTTATATTTTACAGTATTATATGCTTAAAGTGTCATAATACAATTCTAAAATCTAAAGTTGATAATTAGGATCAATATTCTGTTATTTTATCTGACATCTTAGCTCAAGGCAAAATCGTTAAGTTTAAATTAGATTACTTCAGTTTTTAAATTTAGCTTTTGTATTCATAATTACTGTAAAGAAAACGTTATGGAATATTAGATATAATTCAATGAAACTAACTGTAATGTAGTATACTTTATTGCATTACTGTAAGTTATATCTGAACAGTCGTTTACAAGCGAAAACAATCTAATGTATTTAATAAATATACAAAGGAAACTAACTAAATTTGTTGAAATCTACATACTGACATGTTTACAAGCTGATGGTTGCTCAACATCAGTTCTTCCTGAACACGCAGTTACATCCCGCAAAGGCGATGATGTTGCTATTATTTGTAACGATTCACTGGAAGTATTCTATGTAACGTGTCAAGCTGATAACTGGATTGGGGAAATGGGTAACTGCTCAACAACTGGTATTCAATTATTAATTTTCGTAGCATTAATGAATATTTGTAGAATTATTAGATGACTTAAAAATATTAGATGATTTTATTAGAAGGGCTATGATTATTTTTTATGTCAAGTAAATGATAATTTTAAGGAACAAGTAATTTTTTGGGATGTTTCTTAATATTTTTTTGTTTCATGTTATTGTATAGTTGTTGCATTTGAAATTGTAAACCGGTTACTTAGTTTTATTTTTAACAGCTAGATGCTTATAAACGCTTTATAATGTCAATAATCGTATACTTCATAGTTAGATAATTTATAATGAATGTCACACTTATTTCTACAAAAAAGTCAATACTATTTTTTGTTTCTTTTAGCAGCAAAATCAGTCAGCGATTCAGCTTATCGATTTGAAGAATCGGATTTTAGGCAAGGTAGTGATATAATGTATTGTTATAATAATATTTAATTATACTGTAATTACTTGTTCTGCGCTGTAACATAATTGTTTTACTATTTAATGTCGAACAGATTTTAACCCTACTAATGATACTTTCATAGCTTTCTTGTAGTCTTACTCATTGATAAGAATGCTTATGAATGAATGTCATATCGGATCAATCTTATTTTTTGTTGGAATTACTGCATTAATTAGGTTATGTAAAATATCATTTATACTAAACTTAGAGTATATTGAATGAGGCTGCATTTTAATTGTAACAAATCTTTTCTTTTAGGCTTTTCCTGTGTTATGATCATCTCTTTATGATTGCCTTTGAAGACCTGATTAAAATCTGCTTCTACAATGTATAATTATGTAATTGTATTGTTCGCTAGTTTGAAGTTTTTAAGTGAATTAAAATGCAGTTTGTTTTGTTTGGATAATATTTCATTAGGTGTTGTAGTAGCTGTAGTTGTAGGAGTAGCTCTCGGTCTTGTTGTCGGATGTTTTTTGCTCGTCTTCATCTTTGTCATAAGGCGAAGGTAGTTTAATGTTCAACTATGAAGCTAACATAAGATTATTAATTTTACACAAGATTGAATAAAATAAATGAGTCTTGCTCAATTCTAGTCAATAATTGGATGTTATTGTTTTCCATGATTTTTCAAACTATTCTGATCACATCAAAATCTTTCATTCATTCATTCGTTCATGGATTCTTTTAATCCGTTCATTCATGTAGGCTTTTTCTGGATGATATAGGTTCGCTTAGGTTTAACATCCTGTATTATCATATTATATGAACAAATTCTCAGATCAATCTTTTGTAAAGATCAGAATCTTACTAAAGGGTGCAGCAAATTAGAAATATAAAGAGCTCTATAGTTAGATACTGTTACATTGTATCATTTCAGTCATGCATCTAATGAGAACGATTCTATCGACATGCAATCTCAATACTCGCACACGATGCGTACTGCGGCCAACTACGGCTACCACGCCTTCCTGCTGCAAAACGACATGGAGCCCAAGTACTGCGTAGAATGCATCAGAAATCACCGCAAGCCTTCATGTCGTGCTGAAGAACAACCAGGAAATATCACCGACATCGTTGAGACCGTCTACACGATGGCAGTGCATCCGGTCGGTGTCGAATACGCATCCCCGATCTGTTTCTGTCACGCCTCGCGTCAGCAAGGGTGCTGCGGACAGAATACGAATTTAAAAACTAAAAGCTTCGTGGCGGATATCGACAATTTAGATTCTAGTATAATGAATCCAGCCGGAGAGTTTCGAACGGAAGTTGAAGACGATAGTAGAAAATTGAGTAATACAAGAGTGACTTTTGCGAATCAAATAAGAAATGATCGAAGTTGTGAGAATTGTGATAAAACTGTGTATAATGAAATGAATGCAGTGCATGCGAATGAATCGTCGTGTAATGTAACGGCGTGGAATAAATGCGAAATGCAAAATGTAATGAAATGCGAAGATTTAAGTCATATAGTAAATGCTCAGATAATAAAAACTGTTTCACCGACATTGTGTATAGAGGACAGTACTCAAGATAGTTCAAATTAGTGTAATTAGTGTGTATACTAAAAGTTTAGTCTTAATTTACAATGGACAGATTATTATTAGTTATGATTTTTTTTAAATAAATGAGTCGATTATAAAACAGATAAGTGTAAATTTCAATATTCAGCAAAAATATAGGCACATGAATTAATATAGCATAATAATTCTATTAAGTGCAATAATAAGATTAGAATCTTTGAATGAGTGACGGGTGACTTTTTAATGTAAAAGTTAATTATTCGATTCAAAGAATGCTATCAGGCTTAAAAATAAATCAATGCTAAAATACAACAATAAAAATGAACTTGTTTTTATTACGAAGAAATGAAAAGATAAAATAAATTAAAAGTTATTAAGAAAACTGTCACAACTTCAGACTTATAATATGGAAATGCAAGAAAATTGCAAGAGAGAAAAAATGTCTTGGTATTTTCAACCATCTCACAAATATTTTTACAGCTTACAAATTTTCTATTAAAATAATAATATTCAGAAATTATTCTGTCATGGAAAATATTGACCCTTTTTTACTGTAACAGTAGTAAAATTTGAAAGAATTTAGTAATTAGAACACTAATTTGATGATTCAATATTACGCGCAATAACTAAATTTATAAATTAGTAACAAATTTTGTAATTTCGGATCACAAAACGTATGATTTAAAATATAAATATTACAATTTCATGCTTTTAATTCACAGTGCATGAAGTGAATAAAAATATATATATATACAGTATATAATAAACGTTTTATAACAGCTGCCAATTAATTCACGTATTGTTCGACACAAGACTAGACTGAATTAAAAACTGCTTGAAAAAATAGCAGTTTACCTTTAATGAAATTAAAATTATAGTTAAACACAGAAATGTGCAAATACATTCAAGCAATATGTCACAGTTTTAGTTTGATATGATTGAATAACAGGAAATCGCTTAAAAAAGACTAATCAGTGGAGCATCAAGGGGCCTGAACCCGCCCAGCCCTTAAATTTACTTCATCTTATTTTTAAAATATAAATATACATTAAGTGACCTACAAAATAGTTGTAGCACTCATTATACTTTGTTCAGTTTTTTGTATTAGAAATCTGTAGCATATTTTCAATGATATACTTGTATGTAAAGACAATTTAATTCATTTATTTTTGGCTACCAAATAATATATATCATAAAATGATTTTACGAATCAGTTTTACGCGTTCAAAATACAGTTGCACCACTAAACTTAATATAATAAAAACAGTTCTATACAAAAAATAACGCTAAAAGTCTTAAAGATACCAAAAGTTTCAATATTTGACTACATGTTGTTGCAAATTGTCACGAACATTTCAATTGGCACAATGCTATGTATAAGAAATAGCTTTCAAAATAGATCACACTGCAACTTAGGGATTGGAACAATGAAAGCTTATAAGTGAAATAGATATTAAAAGGAAACAACATGACTGTCACAAAGTGTAAGATTATCTTACATAAGGAGAAGAATCTATTTACAGTTATGATAGAGAAATTACCACTACAAAACGAGCAATGTTCAATCTTAAAAGAGTATAATATTATTTTCAAGTGACAATTGATAAAAGAACTATTTACAAAACAAGTTACTCACACTATGTAATTGACTATCAGCATATATTTGTATTTCAATCTAGAGAATGACCAAAACGTGTCTACTTATTAATCTCATTCGAAGATTCTGCATAATAATCTTCTCTCAAATGGTTATTTAAAATTATTTCTTTCATTGAATAAATTAATTTGCTTCCAAAGAACTAAATTTTACAATTTAAACATAACCAAACTGACTAGCCTAATCCTGCGTTAGTAACAAAACTAGAAAAATGCTGCAAATTCTATCGACTAGTCACATTAATTAACCTAATAAACCTTTATTAGTAATTAATTCTAATAATTAATAATAGATTATTAAATTACATTAATAAAATATCCCTGTTAGTTATTACAAATAGTATATCAGATTCTGAAGATTAATCATTTGCAATGTAATCCGAATATTTGTTCAAGTAATATTAACATAGAATTTTTCCTATAAAAATCAACTACAATGTACCTAGTTAGTACATCTGCATTCTGCTTAATCTCAAAAAAGATTTTTCATCGACTAACAGTGATTCAATTATACATTCAATCAACACAAGATCAAGTCAAAGATACTGAATTAAGCATCTTGCTTCTGTCACACCATAATTCATAATAACTTTTTCATGCAAAATCTCAGACTTCTAAATATCATTCAGTTAAAGAAACTATAAAGTTGCAATGACTGAATAAACGAGACTTACACTGTTCTAAATATTTATTCTGACTAAATCACCATTACATTACAATTTCGTGAATTTCAAACAACAGAACAACAGTTGATAAATCGAGAATTAGAGTACAACGATCAATACAACGTATTGTTAAAATAAATCCTTCCTAATTATAATTTTCTAAAGACGTGCAAACTGTGAGTTTTGCACATTTGAACACATAGAGGCTGTAGATCAATTAAACAGATCTGTCTAACTAACACAATAAACTGATATTCAGTCATTCACAATTGTTAATTGCATACAACACACTGCAATGCAGCTACCCTTCGGATAAATTCTATATGATCATTGTCATATAGAATTTATTCTAGATGACAAATTATAAAGTTTACAAAAAATTGGTTTCTTAAGCACACCTTATGCGAAAATTACAAAACGTTCCTAAATATTGTAATTGTTTCGTATAAATCACAACAAAAACAAAGAAATTTTCTATTTCAAGTCATAACAACCATCACTGTACGAATTTGTTTGTTTGCACTACAATGGCTATTTAGTACCAGAAATTGATTCAAATACAGCAATATTCAGTCGAGACAAAATGAGATTTCATGAATTGGTTACACAGTGATTAGTAAACACTAGGCTCCTAGCTTAGTCCAGTAAATGCTCTTCTTTTAAATTTATAAGGGAAAGCAAACACAGCTTCATCAAATATGTTATCTAAATTCATATTCTTTTAATTTAACAAAAATATAGCATTTTGAAAGTGATACACTGAGTATAAAGTAATTACCAATGATTATTTCTCTAAATTAATGCCTAGATATGAGTTAATACATATAGTATAAGTTTTCTTCAATGCAAAGTAGAATAACGAATTAAATAAATTTATCTAAAAATTACGTTAAAAACGCGAATCACAACCAGATGAAACAAAAATTACTTCGAATCTCACATATATCTCTCAATAAATTATTCACAACAACAATCCGATAACAACTTGGCATCGATATCAACAGCAACAATAGAAACACAACGCAAGGGTATGCGGACGTTTCGTAAAAGGACAATTCGTCAACGGACTGTTCATCGAGGATGTTCGTTAGATTTAGGGTTAGGTTTAGGGTTAGAATTAGAGTTAGGGTAATAAGAATCGTCCATTACAAGAATAGTCCTTGATGAATAGTCCGTTGACGAATCGTCCTTTGACGAATAGTCCCAGAACAACTGTAACCAACGCAAGAGTTAAATCGATTTCTCGAATATTACGGATCCGAGTAAAAAAAGGAAATTTTTCAATCTCGCAATCCTTTCAAATATACAAAATTGAGTTAAAGCTGATGGTCAAGGGAAATATTGTCATCAAAATCTGTAGGATGTATGGGAAGGGAAATAGTGGAGCAAAGATGGGAGGGATCCCCAGAGGAGGGAATGATTGGAGCAAGGTCAATGGAGTCAGGATGAGTGGAATCAAAAATATTTTGACTTGGATTTGAATCTGCGCACTCCTCCATAGCGTCTGTAACCGATCTGAAAGTCAGAAAAAACAGCAAAAAATCATCAAAAAATGACAAATGTCTTCATGGTGAAGATCGTAATGGTTTTACTCATAAAATAAAAATTATGATACTTTAAATAAAGAAATGCAAAACAAATTAAATCCGATAATAAGTTAGATAAACTGCAGGAGTATTAGGAAAAAGGATCATCACATGTATCAACGAGCAATACCAATAAGTTAAGATACTATATTGCATTATTGTGAATTTAATTATAGACTAACACTTATTATAAATAAAACTGTTGTCAAATTGTTACTAAAAATGTTATCAGTTAGACTATGCTAAGTTTAATTAAAATTAATATTTCCACATTATAACTCATGACAAATAATAATAAAATTCTTTTTATAATCATTCAATAATGAATTTATACATTAATATCTATTAATAATTTCACCGTATGCACGTTGACTTTATCTATTTATGCAGTATTGAGAAGTTATATTCATACACTTAATAAAATAATAAATTTACTAAAATAAATATTCTACAAAGCGGCACATAATATTGCTCTTAATTAGAAAAGCGGCAGAAAAATGAGCAATTGATCCAACTGGTACTGATGTAAGATCCTAATTGTTTAATTACTGACTAATTTGGTAGTAAAAGAAAATGATGGTATTCTAGTGAACGAATTTGTTAAAAATCATCTGAACTTTGTTTAAAATAATAAACCAAAGTTAGATATTTGAGAGAGAAAAAATTATCAGAAAAATATCAAACAAACAAATGTTCACAAAGATTTCTATAAGCAAAATCAAAAAGTCATTATTTGTGAGATAATGACTTTGTTCATTATATGTCCTAACTATTTTATTTTAACGTATAAAACAAAGGACTTTATTCTAGCTTAACGTCACATCAGCATACCAAAAGTGATAAATTGTGAACTAAGAGTGCAGAAAACCAAGTGATGAGTGAACAGTTAGCTATTAATGTGGTGCACTAGATAATTAAGTCAAAAATTAAAAGTGTAAAAAGTTACACAAATATAGAATAAATTATAAAATTTCGAGAACAATATATGAAAGATAAGGAAAAGAATCTAAATGAAGCTAACATTGCAAAATTAAATTATCGTGCCAAAAAATTAAAGCATAATAAAGAAAAATAATAACTAAAAGTTACAGAATGTGAAAAAATAAATGAGATTAATAAACATCAAATAGATAAAAAATGCACAGAAATATAAAATTTCAGAAATACAGCTACCAGAAAACGCTACCATTGGAACTTTTTTAATCAAAAATTAATCTGACTAACATTCATACAATGGATAACTCTTGTAACATTTTACAAAATGATCTTTAATCAACAATTACAATTTGCCCTAGCTTTGAAATTTTCAAGCTGAACAGTTTCCCAAGGAATATAACAAATCAGCAAAATATTACCAAGACTCGAACCTAGACACTATAAATTCCGAGTCCAACATTTATACCACGTCACTTAAATTATTGAACAATTTTAGATACAAATGTTGAATACATCAACTATACAAAAAATTTAAGTGACGTGGTATAAATGTTGGACTCGGAATTTATAGTGTCTAGGTTCGAGTCTTGGTAATATTTTGTATACAAAACAGCGAAAAGTAAATAAAATCATATAAAAACTGAAAATGCGATAATAATACATCAAAATATAGAAGCTTTACAAAATGAATAGAAATTAATTATATATGAACAGATACAAATGTAATAGATTAGAAACAGTACAAAAGTTTAACAAAAAATTTAAAGAGCAAACTAACTAAATAAAATACACTAATAACAAAAGTAGATAAATTTGACACAAAATTATACGCCAAACCTACCCGAACTGATGGCATAAAATCCCACAATTGACTGCATGAAAATTAATTGGAAAATTAATAACATCCACCTTTTAAAAGTGAAAATAAAATATAAAACTTTGACAATCACTGTATGTTTCAAATTTCCCGCTTTAGCTTTATACCTACCTCAAGCCCTACTGAAACATTCCTGTAATCTTAGACATACACTGCAGAAATAAGGTCTAATAGTATTAGAAGGTCATCGCATTTTTAACATCAAAATTTTTTCTACAGAGTTTTATGCTATGTATTGACTGTATAATGCAACAAGAAATGTTACATGATTATAATTGCAAACTTGAAAACAGGGCCTGCTAAATCATGCCTTAGTAGAAATATGAAAAATAAGCAAAATACTTAACTACAAATAAAGAGTTTGTTTGATTTTTCGAGTAGACAGAAAAATTACTTAAAACGCAAAATTTATAAACGTAGAGAAACTGATATACCAATATCCAAGAGAGACACAGAAATAAAAACCATAAATACGATAGATTAAATACTTAACAAAAATACTATCCACCAATGAATTGTATAATCTTTTACATTATAACATATATTATTTATAATATTAATAGGAACCAGTCACATAATATTTCACCTTAACTGACTGTTATAAGAAAAAATGACATGTTAGACATTTATTTACGACATTTATAGACATTTATTTATTTAGACATTTATTCACAAATGGTAGTTTTTAATGAATACAATCCTATGAATTTGCAATGCAATGAAATACCCATTATAAATACTCGGCTATATTTTGATATATTACGTATTTTTATTTCTTTAACATACTAAATTAATAAATCTTTGATTATAATTATATTATTAATTTTACATCATAAAATTAATTTTCAATACATCATCTATATTCAAGCTCAATCTCGATCGAGTCAACTACCGGATGCTAAAATTAACAGTACTATATTTCAAGTAGTTCAATAAATAAAGCGCATCCTGATGTGCATTGTAATTTCTAATTGGATAACATTAGGGTCTCTGAAATACCACGTAATTTTTTTAACATTTATGATTATTTGTGTATAAATAAATGATTCAAAAACAAAACAATGAGAAAACATATAAAGAATTTCGAAGTAAATTTAACTGCCTTAAAATATTAATTCTCAGTATTATATAAATCGAATATTACAAATCACCAAATCGCGTACAAATATAAATTGACTCTACTCCAAGCTAAAAATAGATCTCGCAGAATCAAAGCGATGAAAAGAATTAATAGCAAAAAAGTCATCATGAAGATTCCGTAAAGCGATATAGTAAAGCCGAGACTACCAATCACCGAGCTATGCTACTTTATATAACCAAGCCTTAACCATATCGTCATTTGTCATACCTCAATGATGCTACTATTGATGTTGTTTGCGTTGCTTCAAACTCAAATAAAAACTGTCGTAACAAATGTTATATGCTCGTAAAAAGTTACATACTTAAAATACTTAAAAATACTTAGTGTTATACACTAAAAATATAATGCTCAATGAAGTGTTTTAATAAGAGGCTACAATTATAACTGTTACATTTAAAAAAATTATAATAATAATTATAATTGAATATTGAGACATTCAAAGCAATTTGCACTAATGAAAATACATTAATCTGATAATAGATGTTAATATCAAATATATATAATGATGTTGCTTTAAATCTTTGAATCAAAATTTTGAGCTCAAGTAATATTAACTGTAATTTTTAAGCTGCATCTTAAAAAAAGCAATCAATTTTTGTTTATTTTATGTTAAAACAGACTTATAAAAATCCACACGCAATTGAAACACACATGCGTAAGTTTAACTAATAAAAATAAATATATTAAAAGTGTAAAGTAAAATAAACTACAGACTTGAGATCGCTATGGGTCATCATTTTGTGTACTGTATTTGCCAGTGATGTCTGCTTGCCATGTATTCGTTGATAGTGACTTCTGCAGAATGTAAACAAATCAATGAATTCTTTAATAGGCAGACAGACAAACAGATAGACAGAGACAGACAGAGAGAGAGAGTCAGAGAAAAAGACAGATAGAAAGACAGATAGATAGAGAGATGGAAAGTCAAATAGACAAACAGAAAGACAGACAGATAGATAGAGAGATGGACAGTCAAATAGACAAACAGAAAGACAGACAGATAGATAGACAGACAGAGAGAGAGAGACATTTAGACAGAGAAACAGACAGAAAGATAGATAGACAAATGGACAGACAGACAAAAAGAGACAGATTGTTAGATAAATAGATAGAGAAATAACTAAGCTAAATACTTTAAAAATAAAATAAATTCTTATACAACACAACAAATAAAATATATAATAATCAAATCTATACAAGCGGCATACCTAAACCTCTGCTGAATGATAACTGCAGCGCTACGACTTTTCTTGTATCGTTCGTGTTGCTTATAAGCGCGATATCGATTCTGAATGATCGTAGCTGCTTCTCGACTTCTTCGAAAACGCTTCTGAGCATAGTAGCTACGAAACTGACTTTGTATCAGTACAGCGGCTTGTGTCATGCGTTTATAGTACATAAACTGTACATAAAAAAACATGATATACAGCAATCAATGAAATAATTAATCAATCAATCAATAATATAATTAATCAGTCAACTAATCATGTAATTAATCAGTCAGTCAATCATGCAGTAATCAGTCAATTAGTCAATCAAATCAAAATTAATTATTCATTCAATAGTATAATCAATCAGTCACTCAATCAATTAATCAATTAATCAGTCAATCGATCAATCAGTCAATCAATTAATCAATTAATCAGTCAATCAATTAATCAGTCAATCGATCAATTAGTCAATCACTCAAACAATTAATCAGTCAATCGATCAATTAGTCAATCAATTAATCAATTAATCAGTCAATCGATCAATCAGTCAATCAATTAATCAGTCAATCGATCAATCAGTCAATCAATTAATCACAGATTGTCTATCGATTGATCTACAACTCTCAAACTCTTGTATTATTTATTATCACTTTATAAATAAAATGACAATAAATAATATACTTTTAATATAATATGTCTTTTTCCATACCTGCTTGTATCGTCTGTAGTAACTCTGAATCAAGATGGCCGCCTCTATTTCTTTCTGTTGTTGTTTCAACTGATAGTCCAATTTGTCTTTATATTTACGATAAAAACTTTGAATGATCTTTGCAGCCTCGTATAATCTTCTCTGTTCTTCATCTAATAATATTTATAATTTACTTTATCTCAATGTCAAAAACAGTTCAGGTCAAGTAGCCAATCATGGAGAACCTTATTGATCATCAATGAAGGCAAAGGAGAAGAGCTGTGTAATGTTTATATTATCTGATGAAATTTGCTTCCGTTTTTAATGTTTTACCAAAAGTTTTAATCTGAATCCCTACGATAATTTGATAAAGCTTCAATCTAAACTAACACTATAAAGTTTCAATCAAAACTTAAAGATTATAGTTTCAATATGAACTGATAAAATAAAGTTACAATCAAAGTTAAGACATTAAAGTTATAATCTGAACCAATATGATAAAGTTCCAATCAATACTAATATATTAAGTTTCAATCAAAACTAACACGCTACATTTCAATTTAAACTAATATAATAAAGATCATCTAGAAAACAAATACACTCAAGTTTTAATCGAAATTAATACTGTGAGAATGCAATCTTAATTGAAATGTTAGTTCTATTTGTTATATTGAAATATTTGTTTTATTAGTTTATATTGGATATATAAAGTTTCATTAAGTACTAACCAGACAGTGTAAGTTGAGAGAAATCTTTTTCCATGTAAGTGGCCGGAGCATTAAAGTACTCCGTGAACTCTTCCGTAGTGGGTGGGGGAGAGTCTATACCAAAACTGTACGGACTTTGAACACAAGTAGAGGTGGGACTTAGGGTAGAGGGGGAGGGTGTGCCAAAATCATTGTACCTACAAGAGAGAAAATAACTGATTCATTGTACATATAACAGGCAATTACTGAGTTATCATCAACAACATTAATCCAGACACTAAGTTATTTTCTATTTTATGAAATGAACAAGAACATATGAGGCTGGTTAGACTTTTGAAGTCAAAACAGCTTATTTTTATTTATTTTCAAACCATTCTTAGGCGAATGGTGATTGGGTTTGAGCTAGGAATGGAATCAGGATTAAGTTTAAAATTGATTAAGATTGTTACATGAATTGATATGTTTTATATATCGGATTAATGCAGTCAATGGCCAATTTATAATAAGGTTATCAACTGTTTTAATATATACCATGCAGCTACCACTTGTCTTTGCTGCTACTTCCATTTTGGCAGTTCAACGCGCACATAAATAAAAATAGCAAATAAAAATAATGTGTTAAATTAAAGAGTATGATAAAAAACACGCTAGTTGCTAAACGTAAAAGTAATAAAACAAGCAATATAATTAAAAGTATTCGAATAAATCGTAACTCTCTCTCTTACCTGTACTCCAGAAATGATAGTCCCTCCCTCGGTGTCGAAATCCCCGAATCATCTGGCACGACAGCGGTCATAGCGGAACCTCCGCAACTGCTCGGTGGCGTTGCTGACGCGGAACTGAATGATCCGTAGAATGAACTAGAACGACTTCGTCTCGCGTTGATCTCGTCCATTAAGAGATGCTTGCTGTGATTGGGTGAAAGTTTGATACGTTCCGGCATAGCAGCGATGATCTGATTGGCCAGAGTCATCATTTGATTGGAATGCTGAGTGAAGTCGCCACCTACTGAATGAATACTAGATATTCTATATGTAGTCTATATAAGTCTACACATATTGAACCTACATAAGATGAATTGAGATATATAAAGTATAACCTATATATACAGATTAACATATATATATATAGATACATCATTTTTGAGAGATTATTGCTAGTATATATCTGTAAAATAAGGTTTATTTTAAATGAATTTTATTACCTTTCAAAAAAACATTAAAAACTTGATAGCTTATATCTTATTTATTTATGTATATTATTTATTTATTTATTACTTATTTGATAGTCTATTTCTTCTATTAACATTATAGTTATTAAATAAGAAAGAGTAATAAGAAAGAGATTCCTACGTGTATTAGACATGGCTTGTAAAAGCAAAGAATCATCACAAAGAAAAGCATCGATACCAGAATCCAGATGACTAGAATGATCTATACATCAACAGCAAATAAAAGTCATATTTAAAACTTTATTTCATTACTGTATGCATTGATAAAAAAAATCTTCAATAAAAAGGGCTTAATAACCTTAATAAATATATTCAATAATATTAATTTAATAAACTCACTTTTTAACTTTTAAATGTGTAAATTTTTGAACGTGATTGTGCAAACTATTAACTCTCTGTGTACTATAAATTAATAGTAGATACTATCTTTATATATCTTCTACTATGTATTTATTCTATATTTATTTTATGATGTCAATTTGCATTGCTATATTTTGTTAATAACTCAATAATAATTCTTATTTTACATTTTAACTAATAATATTTTAATAATATTTCAATGCAATACTATCCAATAATATTTCCTATATAAAATTTCTATCCGCTGAATAAAAACTGACCCAAGTCCATCGCGCTGCCATCTCTCAGCATATCATCCAAGCATCCACTGCGTTCAGTGGACGTAGAATCAAAACTACCCCCACCCCCTCCCCCACCCCCTCCCATCCCGTGTTGTAGAAACATGATGGGAGAATTGATGTCTCTGTCGCACTGTGAGATCATCGGATCACCGGCTTTTAGAACGCTCTCAGACGTAGATGCACTACGACCTCTGTGATGACCTAGATAAACAGATTGACCTAGATAAACAGATTGACCTATAAAAACAGACTGACCTAGATAAACAGGATCATCGACTTTTTAATGAGAGATTGATCTATTGTAAAGATTAACATAAATAAGCAGATTGACCCATGTAAAGATTGACCTATACAAATAGATCGGACCTTTATAAACAGATTGACCTATATAAACAGATTGACCTATATAAACAGATTGGCCTATATAAAGATTAACATAAATAAGCAGATCGACCTCTATGTAAACAGTTTGACCTATATAAAAATTAAACTATATATAAATTGGCTTGTATACAGATTGGCCTATATAAACAGTTTGACCTATATAAAAATTGACCTATATAAACAAATTGACCTATATAAAAATTGAC
>JAQIXG010000508.1:0-31502 GCA_034700105.1 Oconnorella tubifera
ATTGCTGGCAGTTGTATATAGAATCTATCCCTATCATAGATTGTTTATCAACTGTTGAGGTTCTGTTGGCAATCTAACCCTATATTGGATTTCTAGCAGGATATCAAGAGTGGAGTTTGTTTTGTTACATTATTACATCCGTGCAAAACTACATCCTCGTACTCTGCGCTTAAATCGGCTGATAAATTCACTACTCATCAGTTCAACAGGTTCTAGTGTGCCATCCGTTGACTTTCCGAAAACTTTAGTAGCAAATAAAGTATTGTAAAATTGCCGCTTATCTTGGAAGTGCTATTTGTTTGTTCACTGAAACACAAAGAATCTTTATATTGTTTCTGCTACCACGGATGGATGGTATAAGGACGGGGTTTGAGAGAAGAACATCCCCGCGTTGGCGGTTACTGATTAATATCAATTAGTTGATAATTAGTAAATGATTGACCCATTAATCTTTAACACGTGACAAGGAACATTTGTGTCCTTGGCCACAACGCCTGAATCATTCTACCGTAATGGTATCATATGGGATGACGTCGTGGAAAGCAAGTATAGAGATTGAAAACGGATAATAAAAATAAGTTTGGCTGCAATACTGAACGCGAACTTTCAGTCGGAATAACAACTTGAGCTGCTTTTGTATTGAGCTGCGATAGTCTTGGTTTGATCGCACTTTATTGTTGCACTTTATTACATAATAACAAAATAACGATAAGCTATATAATACAGCAACAATACTGCAATTGATTTGCAATATAAAAATATTATACAAAAGTTATCGCGTACATGTGATCGATGATTAAATTCACAATGACATTTAAAAGAAACTTGAAACGATTTGTCAAAAAATGTTTTCAATGTTTTTGTCTTTGTTCAAGGCAAAACCAATTCATCAATAAAACGTATACCACCGGACGACACAATCAATCATTTCTGTCCGGTCAAAATCGTCTGGTCTCAGTGCATGATCTATGGGAGTCTTTATAATAATAATACGCTTTCTCGACGCTGTTATTAGTTTCTATGTAATTGTTTTAATGCATAGGCAATGCGAGACAAAAAGGCCCGGGTCGTGTTAATCTACCGACTAAAATTCTATTTAATATAGTCTTAATTAGAATTAGACTACTAAGACGTATATTGTATGTATGACAACATTTACAGTTTAAAACTGACTAACATATTAATTGGACTAATTTATTAAAACTACATTAATGATATTCATTGAAGCGAAATGCAAAGAATATTAAAAGCGTATTAAAGAATATTAAAAGAACATTAAATATCCAAAGGTATGTAATTTTTAATCAAAATAACGAAAACGAAATTATTTACTTTCGCTAAATTACAGCGGTACTATTTGACCTCTACAATTGTACTGTTACTAAAATGACGTGGCCGTTACTAAAGCCGTTAACTACTTTTATTTTAATAAATACAAATAAATAAATTAATAAGAACAGAATATAAAAGAATCTTTCTATTTAGACTTTATATTGAAAAAGTCTCTCTTTTCAACACGCGTTCATTTTGTTTTTATTTCTTTTTTTTCATGGACAAAAAATAAGAGCAGAGAAATAGAAAATAAGACATCATTGGTAGCTTCAATAGCCATCAACAGTTGTCAATATTCATTAGATGATATCCCGCGTAATTACAAACCTTATATCAGCGAAGTGTAATAAACTCTGCAAGATATTCGTATGATGTTTGAGACAATTTATAACTATCAAATAAATAGAATGCTTAAATTAAATGTAACAATGGAAGAAATACATTCAATCATGGATCAATTCTTTAATCATTAAATCTACTCATCACAGCTGAAAATGAGAACAATATTTGCAAAGCATTATAACATCAACAACGATAATTATATTATAATGTAGATCATCTGAATTAAAAGTACGTTGTACTGTTTCGATAATGATAATGCAATAAATTAATGCATTGGATATTGAATTAAGCACAAAGTGCAATGTAGAAACAAACACTACATAACAGAGAACTGTTTAATCGATTGTTAGATCATCAACACTAATTAAATTTAAATTATCTAATAACATGATTCTCAGTGCATTTCAATAACGCAAGTGGCAATGCATTGGCACAATCAATAGTAGTCAACAAGACGGCTTTATTCCAATTATATCTCTTATTACACTATACTTAGTTCATTGTATTGGACAATCAATAGCCCTACTAATGTAGGCCTATATTTGCATATAATGTAGGCCTATATAATGTAGGCCTTTAACCATAATACTACTAAGTGTACTAACCTTATATAAACAACACCATACTAAAAAGCATTGTATAAAACCAGAAATATCTTTATTAAGTGCGGGGGGAGGCGGAGTGATGAAGACGGGATGGGTAGGTGGGTGGTAGTTTACTATTCTAAGTGCACAATATTTGACAGTGGATGTACAGAGAAAATACTTGCATTAGAATTGCCGTTAAATCAGTCATACTTATATCATCAACAAGTCATACAAAGGTATAAGATTCGGAATTACGCGAACAGCCGCCACGATGATAAATCGAATAGGAAACACGACTTTGCTGACTGGCTTGTAATTTGGAACGGACTCATTAATGTCACTGCGGTTAGCATTAGCTGTGCAACAATAATGTTAACTCTGTGTTTATTGCAAATAAAAACAATATGTGACATTATTAATACGAAATTAGGACATAATGTGTTGTGAATTTAATCCAATGTAAGATGATTTAATATTACAAAATAATTCTAGAAAATTATGCAAAATTAATAAATTAAAGCAATACATTTTAAACGATGCATTTACATTTAAATACATTTTAAACGATGCAACAAATGAATAAATCTGGCGAGATGCACAGAACTCAGAACTCTTCTAGATGTTATTAAACGAAGTCACCCAATATTTAAACGAATATGATTGATGGGTTAACCCAAATATTAAAAGATCATTATTGAGATGATTTATCGCTTCGTATTTATTGAAAATACGAAGCGGTAAATAATTTTTGAATTGGGAACAATTTGTAACACGCCTTCCAATGAATATCTTCGTGAAAATTTCAAATCTGAATATTGAAGATCTTCTTATCATTGTCACAGAACTGTGCCAATAATTGTATTTCGAAGGACTAGGAATAAATACCTTTATTTATTAAAAAATGAAAAATGATTCTCACAAAATTCCACCATATTGTCTTTCAAAAGCAAAAGGATGATAAGTTTTCAACCAAAAACTTTGTAAAATTAATTTTCAAAAATAAACAATAATTTGCTTTAAACATTAAATTATCGGTTAAATACAATTAACTGTCACAGAATTCCACCAAATTGTATTTTGAAGACCTATTAATAAGACATTTTTTAATAGAAACTTTTGTGAGTTTTATTTTCAATAATAAACTATAAAATGTAACAGAATTCAACCAAATTGTCTTTCAAATGCAAAAGTAACAGAAATTTATTAGTAAAAACTAAGAGATTGATTTTCATACATAAACAAACAATTGTCACAGAATTCCACCAAACTGGATTTTGCAGGTTCAAAAATCTGAAATTCATAAGTAAAAACTTTAAACATTAAATTACCGCTTAATAACGGTTAACTGTCACAGAATTCTACCAAATTGTATTTTGAAGACCTATTAATAAGATATTTTTTAGTAAATTTTCTTGTGAATTTGATTTTTATTAAAATACTATAAATAGTCACAGAATTCAGCCAAATAGCATTTATTACGCATTAAATCATGGAATAACTAAGTAACGACTTAAAAATCAGTTTTTAAAAAATAAATTTCAGTAATTGTCACAGAATTCCACCAAATTATCTTTCAACGGCAAAAGGAACAGAGTTTTTACTAGTAAAAACTTTATAAGATTGATCTTCAGATATAGGTAATAAATTGTCGCAGAATTCTACCAAATTGGATTTTGCAGATTTAAAAATCTGAAATTCATCAATAAAAACTTTAAACATTAAATTATCAGTAAACACCAATTAATTGTCACAGAATTCCACCAAATAGTATTTTCAACACTTAATAATAAGATATTTATGAGTAAAAACTTTTGTGAGTGTGATTTTCAGAAAAGAACCATAAATTGTCACAGAATTTAACCAGATTGTCTTTCAAAAGCAAAAGGAACAGGAATTTACTAGTAAAAACTGTGTAAAATTAATTTTCAGTTATAAGCAATTAATTGTCACAGAATTCCATTAAATTGTATTTTTCAGATTTAAGAATGAGACATTTGCTAGTAAACACTTTTTTGAGTTTGATTATTTTCAGAAAAGAACTATAAATTGTCACAGAATTCAACCAAATAGCATTTCTAAGGCATTAAATCAAAGAAAAACTAAATAACGAGTTTAAAATCAGGATTCCAGAAAAAATCCAGTAATTGTCACATAATTCCACCAAATTGTCTTTCAGAGCAAAATGAACAGAAATTTATTAGTAAAAACTTTATAAGATTGATTTTCAGATATAAACAATTAATTGTCACAGAATTCCACCAAATTTGATTTTGTAGCTTTAAAAATCTGAAATTCATAAATAACAACTTTAAACATTAAATTATTGGTTTATAACTGTTAATTGTCACAGAATTCCACCAAATAGTATTTTCATTGTTTCAATATTTTTATATTAATAATCCTATTGTACATTTGACTATTATTACCTTTTTATGCGCATGTGACAATATTAATTATGTTGACTATAGCCTCTGCTTGTTACTGCACATTGTGTTAAATGTTGCATTTTGTTATATTGTGATTGTGTTTCAGTTTTGAGCAATAAAATGAGGGAAGTAACAGTGTTTCAATTTTGTGAGTAATGTAATGATTATGATAATGACAGTCACTGTAACTGTTTATTGTGTCTGATGTATTTTTTTTTAATTTGTCAAAGTATTATGTACAATAAGTCGCCAACGATTGATGGGTTGTCCTTAACAAGTCTTGTATAGACCTGGTGGTTTTGATCTTGATCTAAGGTTGATTTATGTCTCAGTCATCGTTACGGGGCACCTGGTCTCTGTCTCGGTCTTGGTCTCGACGCTCATGGTTTTGGTCTCGAACCATCAGGTCTTGATCTTGGTCTCGAACCATCAGGTCTTGGTCTTGATGTTGGGTTTCATGAGATCTTGGTTTAGTCTTGGGTCTCGAACCATAAGGTCTTGGTCTCGTCATGGTCTTGACAAAAAGGTCTCGTTAACATCACTGGTCAAAACTTTATTTGTCACAAAATTCTACAAATGTTATTTGAAAGCCCTCTACTCAAGGAATATCTTACAGTAACGACTTTAAAATCTGCATTTTTCACAAAAGTTCTAGCCATATAGTTAGATAATCAAAAGAATAACCATAAATTGTACTTATTTATTATTAATATTTGATAAACAAATTCAAAATAGTCCCAGTAATTGTCGAATAGATTTGTTAAAAGCTGTTTTAGCTTATTTTCGCAATTTTACCAAAAAATACAAAGTCAAAAAACTTTACAAATAATAAAAAATACCAATAATCGTTTCAAATTTTGTCAATGTCAAAACAAATTGATTCATTATTTCAATCAAATAAATCTGTTTGATATTCTATATCTTCGCCGTTATTCACTACTATAACGAAAAAAAATAAATGTTGCATTCGTTAGATCAAAAAATTAAATACATCACTAGTTTATTTTTTAAAAAAACACAAAACGGAAATAGAAATAACCGGAAATAGAAATCACCCTCGTGATTTCATTACGTTCATTTATAGATGACGTGAAATGCTTAAGGGATTGAGTCATTCGGAATAATAATGCCTTTTAATCGTAACAGTTTTTATATTATCAAAATAATCATGACTGTTAACCGCTTGAGAATAGAACTTAAACATTGCACTATTATTTAATTAATTGACAATACGATTTCATAATAAATTGACATAAACAATAGATTTACAACAAATGCATGAACGACCACACGAAACAAATATTATATCATCGAAATGACTAAATTCTTCTAAAATTCAATAATAAATTTGTTTTATCACTGAAATTATCGAATTCATTTATATAACATTAACAATGCAAAGATCCTGAGGAAAAGGACATGGAAGCGCTGCTTTTAATTTGTTTATGTGTTTTTTCACTACATATATAATCTGTTTAATAATTTAAACATTTAATATTTTTTGTTCCCGATCAAGTCAGCAACTTATTGGACATAGAGCTTCAGTTAAAAACATCCACACATACTAACATACACACAATTCCTAAATTAAATCAAACTTAGCCTCAATACAAAATCAAGCAAAACGTTGAAATATTTAAATTTTTTCCTTGAATTCGAAGATGACCTGAAAATTTAAAATATCAACTCGCAGATTAAAATGCACACGAGTTACTAAGAAAGCAATCTGCATTCTAACTTGAAAACTAGAAACAGTTATATTCTGCATCTTTCTTTTAACATCTAAAGAAATTTTGCGAAATAAATTGCAATTGCAGTTGTGAGTGAAAACCAGAATACATTACAATATATACATTAGCGTAAAGTGCGTATTTTTCAACTACATTTTAGATGATTGTACTGTTATAAATTGTTTAATATTTTAATTACTGTTTTATTACATATTTCTGCTCATGGCGTACTACTTTATACATAAAACAAATAATTGTCTAGATGAAATTCTGCTACTTTAAACATTATACATTCAGTAAGCCATTATCTTCAATTTCGAAATTAAACGTTTTATTACCTTTTAAACTTGACAGATAATTCGTTTAGAACAATTACAGTACAAACTTAAAAACATCTTTCTTTAAAAAGATAAAATAGCAAGAATAATTGACTTAAAAGAACATAGATGATAATCTGAATCGGGTAGATTGATTAACATTCATTAGACTTTGAATAATAAGAAAGGTCTGTTCATGTAAATTGTTACTCTGTGTCCACGTTGCTAATTAGGCAATTTAAACACTTGTAATCCAGACAGAGTTGCGTCATCTATACTAAAGTCACAATACGAAACTGTGTTGCATTCGAAAAAGGAAATGTAGCCAGGTACCGTTGCTAACCAGTACCGCCCTCTAGCGCAGTAGTCAACTTCAATATTGATCACTTTAACAGAGAGAATTAAGGTTAGAATTACAGTTAGAATAAGAATTAGAATTTAAAATGTCAATTTAGAAATAAGGCAGCAAGTGACGCGTTTATGGATAGTGGGATTATATAGGCAAATAAATCGAGGGGCCACCAAAAAATGTGCATTTTTACATAATTTTTAATTCCATTCATTCTATGCAATAAACGGTAAATAACATGTCAGTTTTATTCCACATCTGACATTGTTTTAATTTTAAAAAATATTTAAATAGATACAATCTATAAAATATATATTTCAATAGATAGTCTATATTATTTTTATATAATGTATAAATATTATATAATATATAATCTTATGTTTTATAATATAATATAAAAGGGCGGTGCTGGTTAACAATGAAGCTCGTCTTTGTCTTTTTTATACCCCAGGTCCTAGCAAAACGTGACTGGGATATCTCAGCATTACAAATCAGCTTACTACTTCTAAAGTGTATAAACAAAGGGTCCAGCGATCCGTTACTACCAGTAAATCATAACAATACGCTACTTTAGTGTTGCTTGCAAGCTATAGCTAGGATGACGCTTCATCTGTTGATCTGCTGTTTGAAACAAGGTTATAATTATAGTCAATGAGTACAATTGAAATTAGCGTGCGAAAGACAATTATCAAATTAAGTTTTAGAGTAATTTTAGAGTGGGCAAATGCTAATAGCTGATCGTATGAATCCTAGGCGTATACGCCTGAATCATTTCGATACACGAAATCACGTGGGGAACAATCAGGATCGAGAATATTAATTTTGAACAATGAATTTTGAATTTCATTCAGTAAACAAGCAATGGACAGCATGAAGTTTCAGAGGAAATCTACAGTCAAGAGAAATTTTAAATAAGATATTAAAATATAAAAATTAGGATAACAAATCCGTCAAATATAATTTCTATGCTGTAGGCTTATAATATATGTCAACTATAATATAATATATTTTATTTCAGCGAAATAAAGCACTTGACTGAACGAAAAAAGATTAGAAAATGATAGATATTTAAATGTCTAAAAATAAATTGATCTCCATTTAGGGAAGTAATTTAGGGCAGGGGGGCCTTTTGAACAATTCATGATTTTGGAAAGTAGTTTTTACATTTACTCGAGTGAAGTTTATGCAAAATTCCCCCATAATAATATCCCCCCTCCTCGATAGTATTATTTAGTTAATAAAAGACACAACATGTTTCACAGCTGTTGAAACATATTGTTTCAAAACAACATGTTTCAAAAGACACAGCCGTTTTGTCACTGTCACGTACGCGATAAATTCTAAGTAACTCCAACAATGATTAATTGAAATAACGTCAAATATAATATCACTGTGATTTTAAAATCAAACAGAAGAATGAAGACGTCGTTATAAATCATTGAAGATACCAAAAATATTTATAACGTTCAAGTCAGTTACAAAATAGCTTCATGATGCGTCAATAAAATATAAATAATGTTCAATGATTTTTTGCTTCTAAATAAATTTTATTATTAATGTACACTACTTGCACTTTATTCATCATATGGACAAGAAAACTGTAAGTAATTAATCGGATTCTAAAACAAAGTGTTAGAGACCCGAACTAATGCGTTGGTGTCGAACAATTGACAGCTGCAATCGTCTCAAAGTAATATCTAGTTTAAATAGCATCTCGATGAATAGTACGATGCACCTCTGATATTTTTTTTAGAAAACAGCTTTTCTTCGCTAGGAAAAATCGCATTCGATCACCGAAGAAAGAATATGATTTTACTTTAGATTTTTAAGAGAATAGTATATTATTATGTTAAAATAATAATTCTTAAAGCAATTCAAATATTAAGTTATATCTGTCATTTTTATTATACACAACATAATCGTATAATATACATAAATTGGGATATAAAACATAAATTATATACCTATTTGTAATTTAAAATCTTAATTTTACGTAATAATAATGAAATAACGATTTATTCCACGCTTTGGGCTTTATTTGGTCAATTTACTGCATTTTCTCTATTGCAAAATAAAAGTCACCTATAGGCCTGTCAGTGATTTTCAACTTTTTGCATGAACTCTGTTGGGAATCGCCAGCTTAACTGGTATTTTGCAATCGAATTTGTATTCAGTATTTTTGCAATCGAGTTTGTTTGAATAAAGTTCAGAAATGTTATACTCACAAAAATGTATTGCTATGTAATAAATGTCTAATTAACAATTATGAACCAAAATTTATTTTAAAACTAACTATCATTTGATTGTGAATGACATCTTTTCAAATAAGATAAGACTGTAGATTAATGATATTCTTAAGCCGTCCACTGCGTTCAATATATGTCAGAAAATACTACACACACAAAGTAGTTCGATAGTTCGATCGTCAAACGCTTAAAGGTTTAGCTGCATCCGAGTTCCATGACCCGTTCAAAAACAATCCTTCTATGTAAGAAAAACAAACTTAAAATCTCGATTTGAAAACTGATTGATTTCAATCGTTGTATTTCTTCGTAAAATAGAATTCGACAGCATCGACGAAAAACACATTAAGCTTATTTTACTAATTAAGAACATTACAAAGAATATTTTACTTATATAAAATATTTTACTGATATAAAATATGTTAAGCTTATTTTACATACATTATATTTTAAATTTATTTAATAAAGAATTTTATAACATAAATTAATTAGCGTCTTATGGCATATTTACTGTTTTAGTTTTAAGTATAAATACTTATTAGTCTACAAGTATAAATAATTAATTATAAATAATTAGTGTGAATGTGCTAGTTGTAAATATCACTAAATATAAATATCGTCTTAAATATCACTAAGTAAGAAGACACAGTTCATGTTATGTACTTTATTTCATTTTTTGATACTTTTATGTCACATTCTGAGTTATGATCGATTCTTTTGCAACTAATCTCTTGCTTGTATGGACTCCTCCATACAAATTAACGTTGAAATTATAAATATAAATTAACGTTGCACAACATTCATAATTATTCTATTTAACCAAGAGCTGCACGAAACTAACTGCTACCATTAATATCAGTATCTTTTTTGAAAAAGCAGACGTAAAGAACGAAAAATTAATTTAAAACAAAAATATACCTCCTCCTTTAACCACTAAATTTTGTTTGCCAATTTGACGAAAAATGACAAAAATAGAGTGCGAAAATACAACATGAATAAAATCTTAGTTTAATGATAAAACATTACAAAATTATAACAGCCTTCTTACATAAAAGATTATTCCAGTAACAAAGCATAAACAATATTTAAAAAAATTCTCAAAGAATTTTTTTAACCCGCTAATTAATTTATTGTGTAAAATTTACTTCCGATGAAAAAAAACATATCTAATTACCCACAAAATATCTACAATATAGCAAATATTCCGGATAAGGCCTAATTGAAATATTTTTACAGCAACGAAATGATCCGCCTTTCGCATGCATACGATAGTTATGCATTTCCGGTTTGTCAAAAATCTAAAGCGAGGTTTCATTCTTCACTCGAACCGCCCCTTAAAGAAAATAAACTTCAATCGATAATATATCATTAAAGTTATATCATTATTTTTTAGTTTTAATTTCTTAACTTCCGTAACCGAATTTTTACTTGCAGTACTAGTTCAAATTATTAACGTCTGCATTTATATAAACAGAATGGTAATATATAACATAATATATACAGTGTTATAATACAATAACACTTGATTAAAAATCGTAAAAATATATCAAAGTTAAAATCAATCTAAACCCAACATCTAGCCATATTTCTAACCCTAAACCTATCAATTAAATTAATAATGTTTAGTTAAATTAATAATTTAACACAAAATGACTTTATAATTGTAAACTATAGAAAGTTTGAAATTTCAATCATTCAAATTTGAAGGCTGATTGATAAGTTTAATTAAAACTTCCATTAAATTTGTTGCTTAAAAAGACTTTTAATAAAATAAATCATTTTAATAAAATAATATAACAAACAGTTAAAAGACAGTTTGCACAATATATAGTATGTTAACAGTTTGGACAAGTATAACAAATAAAGAAAAATTCGCGTGACAAACGTTTGTAATTGCTTTAATAATTTATATATTTTATTGTTACTTACTTTTGTTCTTCAGTAGTAGGCCTATTGTGGCGAAAAAAGTCATATAATAATAATTAACGTCTACTATAATAACAGTAGTTAGGAAGAACAATTTTGATTGATAAAACTACTGTAGGTTAAATGGGAGGAGTTTGATAGCAATAGAGGCCTTGCTGCAACGAGTTTGATATTTTGTTTTTTGCAGTTTTTCTGTTTTCAGCTTTAGTTGTACATATTGTGATATCTAGTACAGATCTTTAGTAAAATTTGACAGCAGTGCGTCTGTTTAAATTCATAACAAAACGAAATGAAATAACAAATAAATGATATGACTATCTTTTAATATTGTTATTCTAATGATATTAATATCCAATAGTTTATTATTCTAATCAAACCAATAATATTATATCAATTTACATTTCAATCTCTTTCCAGCCGAAAAAAACTGAGAGACAGGGGGATGAGAGGGGGGGGTGGGGAACAAACAAATTCTGGTGACAAAAATATGACGACAAAATCTTATTGTTTTCATTGTTTGTTTCGTCATTATTATTGCCTGTAACTTCTATTTATGAATTTTTATATGGAATGTGCAATTTTTTATTTCTGTTATTGATTTTCATATCTGTTTGATATTATATTTTTGTGAAAGAAATTAATTATTATAGTTTAAATTTAAGCATAACTCTAATAAATAACATTTAAATTCAATACAGACAGAACTCGATTTAAATATTAGTTCCTTTATTAAATTTATCGTAAAATAAATAGAATGAATCTTATGTTATATTTCAATTAATTATTAATATTTGCCTAGTTAAAATGAAAATAAGAAATTAAAATTAACATCTGGAAAGTTCCAATTCAATATTAACATATCGCAGCGATATTGAAATAACTTATCTGTCCAAACAGGCCAGAGGGCGCAACAAGTCCATAAATTTATCAACCCATATAATAATAAAATAATCACACAAAATCTATTGTTTCTGATGTAAGCATAAATCCATTTACTCATTTTGCTAAATGATAATATGCGACAGACTCTGAATAGGTATAAAACGAATAGACTGAAATGGACCTTGATTCAAATCACTACAATTCTTCGCGATTCCCAGCTGTATATAAATATGATCCAAAGCGCATTAATTTTAATACGAAAAAACAGATAGTTACATTAAGAAGAAAAATAAGACTTGATGATAAATAGTGTAATGGTTTAGTCGACTAATTGTCCGCAGCAAAAGATCATTAGTATCTCGAGATATAACGCATTGTCAGAACAGTGAAGTGTAATTAGTTTCATGATCAATGTTCATTCAAAATGGTGGTATAATGAATGATTCCTTGTAAAACAGCGACTGCTGCATCATTTGTTTTAGAGAAAAAAGTAAGCGTAGCAACATTAAGGTTGTTCGTAGCATTTTTCTTGTGAGAAATATCAATATTATAAATTCAATGTAAACAGTAAATTTACATTGAACAATTTAAAATAATACCCAAACATCAAAGGCTGTTTAATGTAAACATTAGAAATGTTAAAAAACAAATATCAATCTTTTATAAAGAAATAAAAACAAGTAGCATTGCACAAATCGTCAGTGTGTCAGATTTGAAACTAAATGCAACAGAAGTTGAAATGTTTCGCTAACTAGTTGCAACATTTAAGAAGTTTAACTTAATTCAATTGCATCATAACTATTAACTTTTGTTCAATGACACTAAGATAAACAAACAATAAAATTATTGACTACAAAAAAAACAATTTAATATTAATAAATATGCATTTGAAAACCGGTTTCTATATGAAGCCGTTATGTAAATCTAGAGCCTTGTCACTATAGTCATTTCGGGTGAAGTAGTCAATTATTTATTTCAGATTTACTGAGCCTTACATTCGGGTTTGTCAGGTAGTATAAGTGGCTGTTATTATATAACAATAATCCACAGTGTACTATTAAATCTTAAATTCCCATACGCGGGCCCTATGTAGAGTCGCCAAATTGTTATCCAGTTTTTACGATGATAATTCAAGCAAAGTAACGTACGATACTCCACATAGACTCGCCTTATTAGCATGCCGCACGCTATGCCTGTATAAAACGCGAAGAAATGGAGCATTGTAAATAAATAGGCCAAGAAGGAAATGAGACGAAGCTGTCTCTAGTGAAAATGAGAAGAAGCTGTATCTAGACGGACTTCCGGTAGAGAATATGGAATAAGAACAAGACTATATTACGGCACATCCGGTCGTGCGCACTGGAGTGAAACTAGACTCAACAGATTTATGGTAATTTTAGTCGGTGAATTTTGTTGAAATTTACACAAATTAAAGTACCGTCAAAATTATTCAATTTAATTAACAAAATAGAGGTTGGAATTTAAAACACAATTTTCCACATTTTATCATTAACGAGAATTCGCAATAACCCGTTATTTCTGGTTTTAATACGGTTGACTAAAATTGTCTATAATCTCATACAACCTTGAGATGAATAAGTAATAACGTATGATAAAAAAATACTATTACATTTCTTACAAATTATTAAATACATTAAATATAATAATATACACTAATATACAGCTTAAAAAAATATACACGTCAACTGGTTAAATCGAATCTGAGTCTACCGCCATACCTTTAAACATTAAAAATAAATACAATTACACGAATACAAAGGTAATGTTAAGTTCAAAGGCAAAAAGAAATCATTCGTTGCAAACATTATGCTTGAAGTATTGCATGTATTTAATAATGACTAAGATAATTATGAGTAATGTGCCCCGCTTCAGGAAAACAATTATACGTGGTAACTGGCTCATATTTTGCTAAACTATTATCCAATAATCCAGTAAAAAAAATATTCCGAAATATTTTTTAATTGTAAAATATTTCCTGCCCGTGTGAAAAAAATCAGACGATATTTTGATATCGTCGATTCAAATTATTATTAAGACGGATGCTACTACATCAAAAAATTCCATTAGGATAGAAATTGGTTGAATAATTACAGGCCTTTTTCAAATTAATCGCGATGAAAAATTGTATACGGCAATAATTAAGAGTTAGAAGTTCACTCGTCACTTGATTTTTGCGCATCAAGTTTTTGATATCTCACTAATTTACCTAATTATTCTCAAATGGAAAAACTAAAAAGCTGTTTAAAAACGAAACTCGGGCAGCAATCATTCTGCTCAGCAGAGAAGATCTGGAATGGTCTGCACCCCGACTCTGTCTCAAAATCATCCGAGAAACTCGTCACTTTAAAGATCAGTTAAAAACTCACTTTTTGCCTTATCTTTAAGGTTTCGTCCGTAGACTGTACCCATCCTGCACCTCGGAATTATCAGTTTTCCGGTGCGTTTGAAGTACCGAATACGAATACATGAATAAACAAGAAAATAAACAAGGTTAAAAATAAACATTTAAACTTTCTTTATTACATCAAATGTTTCGACTAAAATTTAATCTAAGTGAAATGTAAAATTTCACTTACAGTTAAATATTCATTTAAAATTATTTTAAAAATTTTGTTAAAATTATACTTAACATTTAAATAAACACATTAACAGCAGTTTATTTTTCATGTAATAATGCTTAAAGAATGTTTTAACATTTGGGTGGTCGCTAAATCA
The DNA here is from genome assembly GCA_034700105.1 of Oconnorella tubifera. Taxonomy (NCBI): domain Eukaryota; kingdom Metazoa; phylum Annelida; class Clitellata; order Enchytraeida; family Enchytraeidae; genus Oconnorella; species Oconnorella tubifera. The sequence continues at coordinate 14,871 of JAQIXG010000508.1, forward strand.
GTTGAGTATCCTTTGAAATTATAAACCATGGTTCAAATTATAAACTGACAGAAAATATTCTATTTCTTGTGTAATCTTACTGTATAATATATCTCTATCTCCCATGGCGTAAAAAAGTAATATTAATGAGAGACAAAAGAGAAATCGGTTGATACAATATAAGGAGAATTAATCCTTCAAATGCAATAAATATAGCTCTATCTGAAGCTGTAAATTAAACCGTGTACACTGCGCTCCAAATATAGAGTCTTTAGTATCAAAAATAAAATTTTGAATTTATTTCAAAGCAACAATAAATAAAAGGATAGAAAACAATAAATAAATAACCGGAATCTGAAATCTGATAATTATTACGAATATTTTAACTTCGATATTGACTTTGAAATATAATGAAATATTAGCGGTTTCTCCAGCACACTTCGTCGATGACAACGATAATTTTAATCTGTTGCTTAATAAGACATCAGCACGTAAAAGTAAATATATGATGTAAATTACTTTCTACATACACTAAATGACGTGAACCCTCAAAACTAGATCATTTTTCTTTGTGAATGCGCGTATCTATCTTCTTTACAATTTGTACTTCTTAACGAGAATTTATGATCTAATTTCATCAGAAACTCCTCAAAACAATAATTAACTCAATGCAATTAGGTAAGCTTACAACAATGTACTTCATTAGCTGTCAGACGACAAGCCTTATTACATGGCACATAAAAACTGATCATCTCATCTAGTCTTTTCAAAGTAAATTCTATAGACAAATTCTTAACATTATCTGAGCACATAATCAACCAAATAAAAAATCGAAATATTCTTCAAACCTTATATTTCATTCATCATTGTATAACCAATTCGAAATAACGTTCAGTTGAACAAATAATGTTATTTGCTAACCAATTATTTCTTTCAACCGTGTTTTTGCGTCAACTTCAAAATTGTTTACGCTGAGCTGATTTGTGTGTTTTGGTCCACCCGGTATACGCGTTTCTCATTTCGACACGAAAAATAGACTCTTATGTGCTCGCCAACTGCTGCGCATTTCTTTGCTCCGAGGAGCCAGGCATCAATAAACAATTAACGACAAATAGATATAAAGCGGCTGGTCGCGTTTTATTGTTAAGCAATACTGTGACACTTTTGGCCAAAAGCGAAAAGCGTTTAATTTCATTCTATGCGAATTAGGGTTAGTTAAGATATAATGTAAAACAGACACATACCAAAAGAGATAAATAAAAGAAACAGGACGAGATACAGGAAGAAATACAAAACAGATAAACGAATGCATTTAAGAAAAGATACAAGAACAGATGTAAGAACATTTACAAGAAGACATAAAACAGATAAAAAGTATACACGTACAGATAGATGATTATATGTAACAAAAAATATACAACAGACACATGAACAGATCAAGGAACAGATACAATAACAAAACAAACGAATAGATACAAGTCAGACATAAGAGTAGAGTAAAAAATATAACCACTAACAGATGTAACGAGAGATACAAAATACACGCAAGAACAAATAAAGACCAGATAAAGAACAGATATATAGCATATACATTGAACTACAGATTATGAATTTTGATCGTAGAATCTGTTAAATTATACTTTAACTCAAGAGAAAATTTTATCTGTGACCAGTTTCTTTCAAATATAACAAAAAAATCAGGAATTTTTTCATACCCAGTTCATAATACATCATTAATAACCCATTTATTGTAACATTGGCAAACAACAAATGAAAATAAACCTCAAAAAACTTTCAAAACATTGTAATTCGGTTAAATATTGCAATTTAAATATTTTAGTTCAATTAAAAATTTCATAAAATCAATTAAAGTAAAAAATTACACATAGCAAAATTATCAATATATCCCGTGTATAATAAATACAGCGAATGTATAGAAATAAATATATCAATAAATCATGTATTCGACGATAATTGCCTTCGATAATATAACATTATAGAGTCTACATCAGAAGAATAATATCAAAGTTATGATTCTATAACTACTCTGTAGTTACTAAAACGGTAATTTCATTTATTGCTATCACTGCTCTAAAGTACAGAAAATAAGCACTCAAACTTGTTCACGAGCATCCAGCAGTAGACTGTATTGTGCTTAAACTTGATGATAATTGGGCTTGAATAATACTAGGCAACTAGTCCAAAAAGATTGTTCAATGAAGAAAAATCTTCATTGAACAAACATTTTAAAAGCTATTTCTTTAATTGATTTTTTTTTAAAAAAAGATTAATTTTTTTAATTTCAAATGAATTTAAATGCACATCGGAGAAAAATATCTTATTAAGAATTTTGTTTTTTGGGAGACAAACTTTGATTTACAGGCGCCTGTAAGAGATAAAAAATACTTTTGTAACAAGTGAGAATATTTAATAATTATGGCAAATATTTAATTTAACACATTTTATCGTCGAAAATATCTTTATTCCAGAACTTTTTATCTAACTTAACACAAATAACGATTTTCAGCTTATTAGGTTATATTCAAAACTGAGTACATATAACCGTAAGACTGACTACAATTAGTAAGGATACATCTGCCATTCCCGAAAAAATAATACTCCACTTAAGACGACAATAATTTTTAATAAATATTTTGCACATTTAGAGATGTTTATCAAAAGATAATATCAGCATACAGTGCCTGATAACGCTAGAATGAAGCCTATTCACATAACACGAAAGCTCGTTATTAAAGCTTAGCACAAGAAAACAGATGTCTCAAGTATATATAGACCTGTGATAAGATTACAATGCATTAAGGCAGAAACAGTGAACCTTCTAGAAAATAGAATATATCATTTTGAAAATAGTATGATAATAGGATCCATAATATGTCGTACATTATAATATAGAACGTTTTAAAATAAACAGCTTTCGTGTAAAACTGTTAAATTTAAAGATTGCGACATTTTGAAAATCAAATCCATTTAATATTTTATTTGAATGTATGTATTTGTATGTATGTATATTCATATCTATTGCTATATTTAGTCACTTTTTGCTATTTTGCCTCAGTTTTTCTTTGCACACTTTTCTAGATTTATTTCACTATTTCTTTTTAGTTTAATGTTATTAGATTTACAACTACCATTTGTTTGGTGAATCAAAGAATAGGCCTATATGAAAAATTAGTAACAAACTTTTAAATTAATTATCAAACTGCAAAGTTACTACAATATCTTAAAAATATACCCTGAATACAATTTTTACTATATATACCGTCGGATTTAATATCTTCCATAATTTTGTCATGCTTCGCAAAAAAACACACTCAAATAAAAACAGAGGAAATATTTCATACTCGATTGCAACAATCGCATAATAAACTCTATCGCTGAATTATGAATTAAAACACGGAACGTTGTTAAACAAAAGTAAGTCAAATTTACTTTAAAAAGAAACAATAGAAACAAATTAGACGTCGTAATCATCAACATTATGACTAAATCTTTTTTCAAATACCGTAGTGTAATATTTACAACAACCGGATAGTTAAAACAAGCGGGCCTAGTAACGAACCTAGTTATCTAACATCAAAAAGGAGTAAGAATCGAGTCTACATAATTCATTTGCTATGCACAATGTTTATTGATAAAATATATCCAAATATATTTAGTCAATCTCATTAAAGCATTCATCGTGTAATTATAAAGCTCAACTTAGAATAAAACTTTAAATGCCTTTCTGTAATTCGATATTAATAGTAACATCCCCCCAACCCATCCCTTTTCCAGAGTACGAATTATCAGTCTACCCAATTCAACCCAAGCCAATTCGTCCCGAACTCTTGACTTAACCCACAAATCCCCAACCGAGAAATCCGACTTTAAATCGAACGAACGTTAAACGAGCCGATCTTAATTGAAACCACCCGGTTATCGTAAACACAAGCAAGATCCTTGACGACGCGAACGCGTTCGGTAGTTTTGCTGCAATTTTATCGATCATAAACTGACAACGAAAGTAATGAAAATGGTCGAGAAAGTCTAAGAAGAAGTATAAAAAGAAGAAGAACGAGGTATCGCAAAGAGAGCATCAAGTCTTAATTACTTGTGTTCCAACCAGTGGCGCGTGTACGGTAGGCGGAACCCCGGCAGCAAATAAAATGAAGGGTCCCCAAAAAATTGTAAGGCGTTTTCTTAAAAGTTGTGCTCTTTTAAAAATAAAGACATTTATTTGAAAGTCAATTAAAATCGATAAAATGATCGTAAGTTTATATTATTCTAATCGAGCGGTTCCCAACCTGTGGGTCGCGACCGCAACTGGGGTAGCCTGACAATTTGCCAGGGGTCGCCTGAGACCTTCACAGAATTAATTTTTTAAATAAAAAACGTTTTTTGTGCAATGTACATGCAATGTACATGCAATGTACATACAATGTACATGCAATGTACATGCAATGTACATGCAATGTACATACAATGTACATCGCACAATACACACTTAAAATGTACAGTTAAACATTTTATTTCTTTAAAATTAATTTTGAAATATATTGATCAAAAAATGTAACAAACTGTTGTGTTGGGTTGCCACAATTTTAACATTTTATCGTTGGGGTCGCCACAACTTGTCAAATGTTATCAAGGGGTCACAGCATCAGAAAGGTTGGGAACCGCTGGATTAGATGACTAAATGATTAGAGAACGACCGATAATAGTTAGATGATATATTATGTCCAAAGTGAATAATGAACCCGTTGTTTTAAAATTCTAATCAACTGTTTCTAATTAACAAGGATTATCATAAGAAGGTTTAAATATACACCTACAGTAGGCCAAAATTAAAATACATTTGAATCTAAACTAGACCAAATAATACATTTAAGGATTAATGCGCCGAATCCCCAGTGCTTCCGGTCCGAATAAGTTCCTGAGGAGAATTTAAGATATGGCCACTATTGGTTCCCGGATGTAGAATTAAGCGGAAGAACTAGGCGAAAGTTAGGTTGTTTCGAGAATTTTAACAAGAAGTGGGCAATAAATGTTGCCATTAAATATATCGTCGGCCTTGGAAATGTAGCAACATTTGTGATCGTGTACATTGCTTGATTTATGAAAGATTAAACCCACGATGATGCAGTTATGACCCGGCCTATAAAAGTAATGAACGATTTGGTGATAGGGGACATAGAGAGGAATGTTACACTAGGATTAGAGCAATTAGAGCATGACACAAAGTAGGACTATTACTGAGGCAAGACATTGGTTAGGACTAGAGCTGGGATAATAGATAGGACTAGAACAGGACTAGAAGAATGAGACTGATGAGAATAGATAGCAAAAATAGGACAGGACTAGGATGAATGATTAAGACAAGACAATACATTTGGCTTAGAAAACAACAAAAAGGATTTGATAAGCCAACCCTGACAATAACTTGTAATATCATTGCTCATCCAGACAGCAAAGTTTCATATAGCTCATTCTCACCTTGGGCATATGTTTTCAAAACGATTATCTGATAGGAAAACTCAAAGGAAGGCATCAATGAAACTTCAAAGGGCATTGACGAACATTGACGGAGGTATTGGCTGCGCGGAAAGCAAGGACCTGAAAGACCCTGTGGTGTAATTATTCTCTCTCACAGGTATATATCCGCTCCACCCTTTGACTGTAATTCTTAATTAAAATTTCATTACCTAGAATTTGAAGTAAGGAATAGCAATACTACATTTTTCCTAAAGTGATTACAGCAGGCTAATTAAAGCTTTAGTCCAAGTTTTGCAGCAGATTGTTCTTGTAATTAGTCATCGCCTAATGTCAACCTGTCGAGTCTGGCTGTAGCAGCGAATCAGCGAAAAATTCAAGGACGCAACTTTTTTCTGCAAACATACAATATATTTTTTTAGGGAATTTCTTGATACTCGCAACTTTTTACAAGTAATCTTTTTACTTGTTTCTTCGTCAACTGTTTCGAATCTTTTTACGTATAACGTTTCGAGATAAAAATTGAGACCCTGATGTTTAAAATTAAGTTTCTAATTTAATAGATTTATGTAACAAGAAAAAATATTAAATATATCATAAAAGTACAAAAAATAGCATGAAAAACAACATTTATGTTATATCTTAACATGTTATAAGAATATAACATAAGAGAATATTAAATTTTGTGGGAAGCGTGGAAACTTTCACCCATGTTACGATCTAAATTTGTCATAGTGTAATTAAACATTCAAGTGATGAGTCCAAATAAAGCAATTGATCAAGACTGATTCAAAAAGATCTAAGTGATAATTTATTGATCAATGTCAATCTCTTCTAATCGCAACTCGACACTTCTCGATCTCCAGTTTAGTGATGAATGTATACCACATTAAGACAGCATTAATCAACTTAAGCAGATATTTTATAAAGTGAATGCTTATATTAATTATTTAATTTATATCCATAATCAACGAGAATCTTAATATTTATAAATATTATTCAAAAACATACCTAATTTTACTGTCATCTATTTAAAATATGAAAAAATCCATATAATTATAACATCAAAGACAATGTCAGTACAAAATCACTCCACATTGTCCAGTAATAATAAAAAGACTATAAAGTAAAAAATAGCATTATAATCCGCCGCTGCATATGCTCAGGAAGGATTAACTATTAGAGTCAGACTGCTAGGCTGTAGCCTAAGGTCCCAAAATATGGTCATCCAGCCCTGAGCACAACGATAATGCCTTTGTATCCTTTCCCAACACTCCTGCCAATAACAGCTAAATTAGATTAATCGCCTTCCTTGATAATCTTACAGTTGCTCTTGCTGCTTTATATATTTGGTATGCGGACGTCTCGTCAAAGTACTATTCGTCAACGGACTGTTTGTCAAAGATATTCGTTACGTTTGGGTTAGAGTTAGGGTTAAGGTTAGGGTTAGGAGTTATAAGAATCGTTTCTTATAAAAAATACTGGGAGTCACAAGAGTGACTCCCAGAAATATTTTGAAATTTTTTACAAGGCAATTTGTGTAGATTAGCATCAAGCGAAAGATCCATCAAGCGTTAAAATGTTGCTCTAAGTTTGCAATCACTTAAATTTATGTTCACGTTCAAAATATAAAAAATGATGTAATTTTACTATCCCCCCTCCTCCCCTCTTATCATCTTATCAGAATTACGAACTGGATATAGTGCTTGGTTTGGGGCAATATTGTAATTGAAAAACTGAGCGCTATTTTCCCTTTTATAAATTGTGTTTGATATTAAAAAGAAAGTCAAGCATGTCCCTAGGCCACAATAGTAATTACTTCACTTATTACCTTCATTAACACTCAGAGGACGCATTTATGATTGCTGCTAAAAGTGAAGAATCTCGAAAATAAATTACAACAAAAACCTCGAAAATAATTAATTTTTCAAGCTGAAAGTTTTTTGTAATGTTATTAACTAGATTTGTGTTTTCGTTGTTAATATTATAAATGTCGCACCTGAATCGACAAAGCAGCAATTTTGTGAAATATATCTATCTGCATTGAATCTGTTCCATTATGAATATTAAATTACAAAAACACAAAAAGTCAAGATGATGTCAATGTACAAAGTGTACAGCAATTGATCTCCTCAAATTGTCTCAAAGAGATAACAATTCAAAAAAGTGCTTAAAATTGAATAAGTTTTTCAATACTAAAAAATAACTTTGCCCGAATTATAAATATGTAGGCCTATCATATCTAGCCAAATAAGAAAATTACTATTTTTGTGACACTCCAATAGGTAATTCGAAATATTTACAATTAAGAAATATTTACTATTATCAATCCGTTTCAATCAAAATTTAAAATATTTATAAGATTTTTTAAAACAATAATATCAAACATTATTAAAACTTAGAACATTATGGAACTTTAATCTTATATTAAAAATTACTGCAATAAAAGCTAATTTTTATAAGGAATTTGCACCAATTTTAATGATTAATCTAACAAACATTATTTATCTATTAAATTTAAGTCATTTGAACAATTAACAATAATGAGTCCAAAAGACATATTATACGAGTTTAGATTATCATGCATTAAAAAATAAATAAATTACACAAAAAATGAACTAATTGTATTTCTGAGAAATAAATTATTGCATGCAACATTTAAAATCAATGCAATACAAACATTTAAAGTTTTCAGATATAGCATTATGTAATGTAAAGTATTACATAAAACATACCTGGATAATCGTCATCCGCATTAGCAAGATAAACAGAAGTCTGAAGCTGCTGTGCTAGTGTTGTCTTTCCCACGCCTTGGCTTCCCATCACCAATATCTTATAAACCGGACATTCTTCAATCGAATCCGGTGAACCACTTACGCCATTAAACCTCCCAGACTGACTACCCCCCTCAATCGGTGAATTCACCGACCCAGACAGCGCTCGGACGAGTTCGTTTCCATCATCCGAGGGATGTACGCTCTCGCTACTAAGTCTCCTTTTAGAACTATTAGCTTTGCTACCTGCTTGAAGTGCACTACTAAAATCTTCAGTGAGATATGTAATCGCGGAATTTCTACGCCCCGTGTAAAACCCCGATGGGCTCTCATGCGGTTTAGGTCCCTCACATAATCCCGTGTAGGAATTTCGACGCCCGCCACCCGGGCTCGTCGCGGAGAGTCCGTAACCCGGTCGCAAGCCTTCCGGAACCCCAGTAGATGAGCGCCGTCTCCCCATGTTTACACCGCTCGGGATTTTTAGATTATCGGGGCGAGTTTCTTGTCGTCTGACGGACTCATGTTGGATTGATTTAGCGGGAGAGTTTTTGTTTGAACTTGATTTCTTTTGGGATTTAACAATTGTTTTGTGGATTTCTTCCTTGTTACTGGAATGGGATCTATCAGAAATGGTTTTTACCGCGGAGTCGTGGGATATGGATGTAGAATATGTTTTTGAGTTGGAATTTGGTGTTCTGTTCCAGTTGTGTAAATAAATAAATATATAAACTTCCTGTATATGACAACTGAATCAACAATAGTATACACTACTTACATTATTTGTAATTTATTATTAGGCCTACTTTATATTATATTATGATAGGTGTATACTTGCTTTAAATTTGTAAATTCCAATATAAATTGCCATTTTATTTACTCCATAGAATAAAATATCGTTTTATATGCTAGCAATATAACATTGGCAGATCCAATTAAATGCCACCTCATTCCTGAATATTAGTTTCTATTTTTAACTAATGCGGTCGAATTAATAAGAGGTCAATTTTATAAGATTTCAGAATATCCCTGATTTTTCATAAATTTGCGAAATGGGAGAGAATTGTTTTTCAAAAATTAAAAAGAAAGCATAAAGTCTTCAGCAGATAATATTACACATTTTTGAACGCTCCAAAAAAGTTTTTTTTAGATTTGCATCTAAGAGTATACTAATTTATACGAAATATAATATCTGAATTACAACCTGTTAGAACGCCGTGGATTGGGCGACACTGGTGGAGCCGTTTTGGTCCTATGCAAATGTCCCTCATCAGAACCCTCTCCGTTCTCCCTTGGCAAGTCCTTCCATGACCTCGACAGAGCAGCATTCGATCCCTCCACACCTTTCCCCGATCCTGCGTATCTCGACGGATCAGTAGGACTTGGAGGCTCTACCTCGACCGTTACCTGGGCCTTCAACCCCTTCTCCTGCCTTCGATCGTTTCGCCGACTTGTCGGGGTGGACCTTGGACTCTCTCTGTCTTTTTTCTCCGTCGTACATCTCTTCGATGATCTATCATACGTTACGACGCAGTCGTATCGAGTTGGATCCGAAGTCAGAGAGAAAGTTGGAGAGTGTAATTCGTCCGGGTCTCTAGAGTTATTATCGGACGATTGGGATGGATCTTTTTCGGATATTTCGTATCGTCCACCGTAGGAACACGCGCGAAAAAGTTCAAATTCATCCATAAATATTATTAGCTAAGTCAATACTTTAAATCTGAAAATCTAAAGAAGCATGCATATATGAAGATCCTTCGTTAATTGTCGTCGTAAATAACAATTCAAAAGTTAATAATCGCAAAGTAAAATGGATGTTGCAATGCATTTAATGAGTATAATAATTTAATTAAGCTTGGATCTTTTTGCAGAATCATCAACCGGGATTAAATTCCATTGCAATAATTACTATATTACAAAATAGCATTTTTATTTAATAGATTTTTGTAAGAGTATCAATTATTATTGTTACGTTTGTATTTTAAGTTTAAAATGTTATTGTAACCTGTATATCATTAATAATATAGATATCTTTCTATGCAAGAATTCAGATATTTTATAAATGGCCCACAAAAGCCTATAAATTCGTCCATTAATTCATAGTCCATAAATGTTCAATCTTTCAATTTATCCATCTACTCGTAAAGAAATTTCTACAATAGCCCATTATCTAGATATCACGATATATTAAATATTTTCTGAAACAGCTGCGCGCGATTATAGTGAACGTAATTGTGCAATTATCAAATTATTAAACTATTTAATAATGCATTAAAACAGTAATGATATATGCTATAAATTACACGCAGCATTAATGCGATAAAAAAATAAATAGTTGTATTTTAGATGGCAATACAATTAAGCCCGTTGCAATAATTAGTGTAAGAGCACACTCAGTGTGGGCGTCGTGTAGTGGAATGGGGGCATATTGTTATAAATTATTCGTTAAAAAACAACATTATTCAAAATTGGAATATTGTGCAACTTTGCGCGTAGGCTATTTGTATTTATATTTATATAGATTTTTAATTCGATCAAAATCAGTAGTATAAAAATTATTAGTAGCCATACAATATAAATAAATGATACCATAAATGTTACAACCTGCATAGTGTTTTAGATTAAATGATAACGTTCAATGATAATGTTAATTTCATATTAAGTAGGGCTTACATAAAGCTCATATTTGTTAACTGTTTACAATAGTTTAATAGAAAAGCAATTAAAACTTTTATATGTGTCGACAAATTTTATATAAAAAGTAACGATTTTTGATCAATACTACGGGAATGAAAATGGCAACAAAAAGATAACTTTGCAGTCCCCTCTTCCCTTAAAATCAATTAGAAATATCGTCCCTTCTAGAATCAGATACAGCTTAATAATATATAATCTTCAGAGAATAGAACTTAATCATTACAATCATTTCATCAGATCATAGATTTAATAATAAATCCTTATATTATTACTATTCGCGCATATGACAACGCATGTAATGAATCTATAGTCGATAATTGCGATGTTGATATAATTCATAGAAAATGCATTTTGCGAGTCAGAATAAAAACTTGATAAATTATTAACACCTGCGCGGTGATTGCGATTATGTGTCACTCAACAGTATGGTAAAAATTATAGAGATATTTTCGTATTCGATAAAAAAATCCGATTCAAATTTAATTACTATTAGAACTTTTATTAATTTTTATCTCGCATGTAACACTGCATGGCAATAGAAATAAGAAAAGTACTTACAGAGTTACAAACGGAATCTGATGTAGTTTCTAGGTACGGTACGGCACTTAATTTGTGAGCATTAATTTGTATATCATTCAAGGTATGGAACTTCTCGATGCAATATAATAATAATTGATCAAACGCGCAACGTGAACAGTTCAGTTGCTCTTTATATACATTTTACAGAAAAAATATTGCCTTTGCAATATGTGATGTTTTGAAATTTTGCATAGAAATTTCACTGCGATAAAGATCTGCAAGTCAAATTAGATCCTTAGAAATACCTATAGGGTCTATTATCTGTGGCTTATTTAATTGAGCTTAAACTTGTCCTGTATGTATAAGCAAAACTGTATTACTTAGTATCTATTGTCACTTGATATGTATTTATAATTAAGTTACCTAAACCGTGATGTTAAAATTTCTTGTCACGTATTTTAATAACAAAAAAAAGACTTTAAAAAATAATGACAGCAGTAAAAGAAGAACTAGCTCTGAGCCTCTAAATATTATATATTTTATTTTTACAGATAAAATAAATATTATATATTTTATTTTTACAGATAAATAAGCTTATTGAGTGTCAATTAGTGCTAATTACTATTCTATATACTTTGGCTGTATAGCCAACGTTTAAATTCTCCCTTAAAAGAAGTAAAAATTGCGGCTGTGGTGGCACAACCAACTTGATCCGCCCACTGCCTAGTTTACAATTACTTGCACTTTATTTAATTTCGTTCATAAATACACTGTTTAGACTTACTTAGCACTAATTACTATAATAGTCGATTATCTGCATTATACAGTACTAAAAAAAACATATTAAAAAAAACTTTAACTTAAGTGCCTAGAAATAATACAAACTAAAGTCTAGTAAAACTACTAACTAAAGCCTAATATTTTCAGTAAAGTAACTCATCAGTGACTGTATAATATTACACAAGCACTATGTTATATACCCAGCCACTAGCATCACGAAGAGCACGACTGATTCTGTGCGAAAATCAAAGAACTGTTCAATGTTTACTGCATCAGGTCTAGTTTCAAGTGATTGCAGCAAGCAATAACGTCTGATACTAATCCACGGTTCAATGTTGACAGCGATCAGGTACGGACACTTGAGCAGTCTTTCCGACGGCCAAGTAATTACCTACTTATCGGGTAATTTAATTGTTCAATGTTTACAATTGACAGGTTAATTTCAAAAAAGTGGAACAATTTTTTGGAGGTTAAAATGGTTATTATAGTATTATAAATTATGGAAAGACATTAAAGAAAGGCAATAACTTGAAAAATTTGTTTTTGAATCAGTGAAATTCGCTCCCTCTCATAAGCATCTACAGGAGTAATTAAGCAGGGCTTAAAGAAAATTAATCAGACACAACTATAAGCTGTTCTAATTTAAACCAGCTTATTTTTGTTACCTTAAATGTCTAAAATGAATGGTGCATCGTTGCACAATAAGCTTTAGACAGATGTCCAAGTGATAATTAGTCGTTATTGAACATCTGCTATATCTTTACTCCTACCAAATTCAATGTTATGATGAGGACAATCATTATTATCAATCCGATTACTATAAGCGCTTATTACGTGTGAAGAAAAATCATTGCGAAAATCGAAACTGCCCATAACACTGAAACAAGTCAGCTAATCCCATTTTTAAAAGAAATGGAGCCTTCGCTAATAAAGCCTATAGTAGCAACTAATTATATGCTTAAAACTATCGTTGCGTGCGATTACCACTCATTTTACTGCCAAATGGTCAACAAATTTAATATTTTGTCAAACTTTTCACTCTCTAGTAAATTACTGTATATTTTTAACTTGTTGAGCGAAGGATTTTTAAGCAATGAAATCAATATCATTCATTGAAATGAAATCCCACATGATTAACAAATGCTGCATTGGACACTGCTTCAGTTTGCAAATCCCTATTGACCGGAAAGTCAACATTAATCCAAGAAAAAAATTCAGTTAGTACAATGGGCTAGTACATTTAGTACAAGTTAGTACATTTAGAATTTCTCAAGTTTTTATTTGACTATTTTCAATTCATATTCATTTCCAAGTTTGACAATGTCGAAATAAAACATAAATTTTATTGTGAAAAGTTAGCCTAAGTTACCTTTATAGTTAATTTCTAAACAGAAAATCTTATTATTAAAGTACATAATATCTTAAACTTGAAACGAACACTATTGATAAATATCAACTGATCCTAGATTTAATGTTGATATCATCACATTGTCAGGTAGCCAACTGCAGTCTGAACGAACACTATTGATAAATATCATTAAAACTTATAATAAAATGCTAAAACTCTTAGCATTTTAATATAAAGTTTTAATTTAAGTTGAAACTGTTCAAAAACTACACCAGTATTTCTTGAACTAATTATAACTATAGTTACTTTAAAATATAGAATAATACCTTATAATAATTCTTAATAAATGTTTTATATATATTTAAATAAATGAACACAACTTCAAACAACCATTTGTTTACTATCACAACAGAAAAGTAACTGAACATTAACGCTCAATCAACTGCAAGGCATTTCTTACATGTATAATTAAACTAAAATTATGAGATTTAAAATAAGAATATTATTTAGAAGTTTTAAACAAAACTTAAATAAAGAGACTATTATAAAATTGATTTATCGTTTGTAATGTCATTTTGTATCATTCTTGGCTGTTCTTTTCAAACGTGTCTGATTTCAATTAAAACCATATATCACCATAAATGTGATGGTGAGCTTCTCAATCGTTTACTTCAACTTCTTCTTGGGACGAATGCTACTTGTGCGACCGCACTTCTTTTTACGGCAATTTGTGGCCCTTGGGTGCAGGCGAGCATAGCACCTGAGCAAAACAAAATACATTGAAAATACCAGTGAAACGACTTGCCAAGTAATCCCATAATGTTTTCTACAGTCATGTTAAAAAACATAAAGAATCCTAACAAAGATATACAACCAATTTCAGAAGAAAGAATTTTTTAAAACACATTTTTAAACATCAAATTACAACAAATAAACGGATAAAACAAAAAATATTGAGCAAGGGCTCAGATAATAAGAATCTGAGGATAAAAAACAAAAGCCAAAACAGTTAAAACCAAAAAAATATAATTTTTCAATGAAAAAGGATATATATTATAATATATTTCAATGCACTTCAAATAATTAGACAAGCACTTATACACTTATAAAATTGAATAGAATTTTCTTTCCAAAAACAAATATATTGCTCAGATAAAACTATATATAGAGATATTTAACAGATCAATTTATAGCTATAAGCGAACTTATAACATTTGAAAACATTGAAAAAAAATGATATAAACTATTATCAATTTACATTTATGTATTTATTTATTGACATCAAATGCCACAAAACTTACTTGCGACAGATCATCTTGTCACAGTTATACTTCTGGGCCAACATACGCAGAGAAGGTTCAATGATACCACCACGCAGACGAAGCACTAGATGCAATGTAGACTCTAAAATAAAGAGAAATAGAGTGCACATAAGAAAACAATACACAACGTGAAAATATACATTTATATACACTTTCATAAATAATAAATATTTGAAATGCTTTCTTTGTATTATATCGCTGCTGGTTTTATTATTGATGAAAGTCAAATACAATGACAATGATGCAGAAATCAAGTTGTACACTAATGATTTTGTAAAGTTTAACGCACAGGATTATTGTATTATACTAGCGATATCTCAGACGTAACCTCAATATTAGGCACCTTTCTAAAGAGTACAGGAAGTTAAGATATAGTGAGCGAGTAAAATAGTGAGGGATTTGAAACAAAGCCCGTCGTATCTAAATACAGCACTCTAACCACTTCTCTAAATAACCTTGATTTCTCTAAAAATCTAAAATATTTTATGACTATTCTTCCTTTAAGATTGGCATGTATTTTAGTAACTAATCTATCATTTATTACCTTTCTGGATGTTGTAGTCACTCAGAGTGCGTCCATCCTCCAACTGCTTCCCAGCAAAGATCAAACGTTGCTGATCAGGAGGTATACCTAGAAAACAAAATAATCCAAACTAAAAAAAAGATAAAATACATTTTTCTTAGGTTTACTTACCTACTTCTTAATGTAAACGTCTAAATATTAATTAAATTAAATTGTATTCAAATGTAAGCAATAAAGAATACCACAAGAGACAACAAACGCCTGGAAAAATTGTACAACAGAAAACAATTCCTAAAACTCCCTTACCTGGGTATTGTCAATTCCCTTAACCGGATATTGTCAATGTATTTTAAAAATGAACCTTAAAATTTAAATTAAAAAATGAAATAACCAAAAAAATAATACACAAATGAAATAAAGCATCTTATAATTTATAGAAATATTAAATCAATAGACGACTGTATCACTATCACCTTCTTTGTCTTGAATCTTGGCTTTAACATTTTCAATAGAGTCGGACGGTTCCACCTCAAGGGTGATCGTCTTGCCCGTCAGAGTCTTCACAAAGATCTGCATCTAAACAGCAATATCATCAGAATTATAAATATGTGCTACTATATAAAATACAATCTATTTATACTCACATTCGGTTGCATACCTCATCCAGTTGTGGTATGAGTTGAATTTGGGTTACAATTTGAATCAAAGATACAATTCAAATCTTAGTTTTACTAAAAAGGGTCGGAAGTAGTTTAGAATTGCTTTCAACAAGTTTTTAAGTTATAGTGTAATTATCGTATATTATCGTCATTTATACTGGGCGATAATTTGCGAACCGCATCAAAACATAAAATTAAATTCTCAAAATGTCAAACATGCCCTACAAATGTCAAACATGTCCTACAAATGTCAAACATGCCTTACAAATGTCAAACATGCCTTACAAATGTCAAACATGCCTTACAAATGTCAAACATGCCCTACAAATATCAAACATGCCCTACAAATGTCAAACATGCCTCACAAATGTCAAACATGCCCTACAAATGTCAAACATGCCTTACAAATGTCAAACATGCCCTACAAATGTTAACATGTCTTACAGCCTTACAAATGTCAAACATGACTTACAAATGTCAAACATGCCCTACAAATGTTAACATGTCTTACAGCCTTACAAATGTCAAACATGACTTACAAATG
>JAQIXG010000509.1:0-31499 GCA_034700105.1 Oconnorella tubifera
TAATACAAGAAATAATCGCAAGAAAAAAAATAAAAGATAGAGACAGTGTGAAGATGAAGATTATTAGTCTGGGAAATGCAGAAGTTGGAAAAGTAAGTTTCATCAATTTTAGGTTCTATGTTTTTTTCAATTACTGAAGCTTTCTTAACTTTTTCAGATATTGTGCTAATTGGAATGTGTTGTTTTGCGTTATGGCAAGACACAATCCATAATGTATTTATTTCAGAGTTGCATTATCAAGAGATTCTGTGAGAAGAGATTTGTTTCCAAATATCTCGCTACAATTGGAATAGACTATGGTGTTACTAAGTAAATTTGTCATTTCTTATTACTGTCTCTTGCATTCACGATACTTTTATTTCTCGATTTCAACTTAACAATACCATTATTCCGTATCATTAGCAAGATTGAGTTTAGGGTGTCACGACAACTTATCCACCAACATCTGGTCTACTGAAACATTAGAGTTAGGTTTAGGGTTATCATGTTTAGGGTTAGAATTATTTGAAGTGTTACAGTTAGTGTAGACCAAATTTCGTAGACCAAATGTTAGTAGACGTAGTGTTGTAGTGGGTAGACAAGTTGTCACAGAAACGAATTCAGGATTGCAATCTATTGAGGAATAGATTTCTTAAAGGATATCATTAAAACTGACTGAGAGGTATAACAACTGTGCAATTGAAGTCGAAATTAATTGCAGCTTTATTAGGCATATTACATTATTGGGATCACTAAATACCAAACTATAAATTTCAAAACTAGACTCATATTTGTGAAGGAATTAACTTTGAGAAATATCTGATAATTTTTATATTATTTTATCAATTAATTAAAATTTAAATAATCCAAGAAACTTGACCCTAAAATTAAAATCTGTTTTACAAAATCGGTTAAAATTGTTAAGAACACTTAAATTGCGATGCAATATTACAGAGTCACTTGTCGTGGTCGCTCTGCAAAAGTCAACATTTTTGATATGGCAGGACAATCTTGCTTCTATGAGGTTATATAATTACATCATCATTTCGTACTTTTTGTCATCATTTTAATTATTTATCATCATCATTTCTTACTTTTTGTCATCATTCTGTCAGTACCGACGTCATTGTTACCAACATTGTACAGAAAAGAAAATACAGGAAATCTATGAACAGATATGGTGGATTAAACAGACCCCTTAAGTTTGTTGCTTAATTCTGGAACAATAATGTGTTTTGACCTTTTTTTTATTATCATCAGCACATCAGCATGGTCGCAATGATAGAACAAGAGTCTATCTTCATATCCACTACTATTCTATATTATAAATATCTTTACCGATTACGATTTATTTTAATATCAAGCACCCTTTGAAAACATTAGTTTTATCGTGTAAAAAATTGTTTCTTTTCTCTCAGATTCGTAATGAGTTCTATTCAGATACTCACGGAGTACTCCTTGTTTACGACGTTTCAAATCGAGCAAGTTTTGACGATCTCGATGGATGGATGGAAGAGATGAAATGTGAAATGGAAAAAAGCAACTGTTCGTTCAGTGATGTCATAGTAGTAGTTTGCGCCAATAAGGTTGGTTGGGTAGAATTTGATCAGTGGTGAACCAGGATTTTATAAAGGGGGTTTTTCCTCCTAAAAATTAAATCGTGACTTTTTTGAGGGGGTTTTTAGCGTCCATATGTGTGTGATGCAGTGTATCTCTACTAATTTTTTTTTTTTAAATTAGGGGGATCTTAATTATCACTAATTATGACGTCGTTAATTTTTGAAATATATATTTTTTACCTTCAATGGGTGGTTATGAATTTCAGTGGCACTGCCACTGAAATTGATACAGCAACGAGTTATTTTCTGTAAAATGTTTTTTGATTGTGATGATGATGATTTTTGTTTGATGATGGTATTGCTTTACTGTTAGGCATTTAAAGATTTGTTAAAGTTGAAAAATAGAATTTGCTAAATGACTGGATTAGAACTTCTCAGAAGTAGCTACTGTTTAAGTATTTTATTAAAGGGTGCATCAAGTTAGCGAAGTCTTGTTATAGTTTATTAAGCTTTTCATAGAAATTTGAGAAAAATTTCTTTTTCTCAAATTTCTGTAGTGGCAAGTTTCTGTATATTTTTTTCTGTATATTTTTCTAGAGGCTAATAATTTTCACGGTTGCGTCATTAACGAAGCTTTACTTGTCCTAGCTTTTAGAATCTTACAGAATTGAAAATTTTAGAATTAATTTTACTATAAATTCCTTCAAGTTTAATTTTTGCTTATACATAAATAAAATTTATGTACAAGAAAGAAATACGATTCAATTATAAATGATTAAATCTTAAAATTTGGTATGTAGCTCTCAGATCTTTGAAAGTTTTATGTATATATTTCAGAAATATAAGATTTCAAAGTTTTTTAAAAGTTTTTTGGGTGTATTCCAGACAGATAAGAGAAGGATGGTAGATGAGGCGGATGGTCAGCTCTGGGCGGACTCTCACGGGTTTCCCCACTTTGAGATCTCTACCCAATCAGGCGAGGGCATTGCGAACATGTTTGATGTGAGTACGCCATTTTGTTTTATCAGATTTATTTGTTTTTTGTCTGCTTTCAATCAATTTATCTGTTTTTCGTGTTGTTACTATCAAATTTGATACTGCCAGAGGCATCAGTTTAAAAGAATTTACGATTTATGAAACAGTTATTTAAATTTTGATATTTTGAGGTTTTAATGAATTTTGAGGTTTTAATGAATTTTGAGGTTTTAATGAATATCTTTATTTTTTATTGAAATCAATGAAATGCACTCTATATAAAACTACTGGTTACGCAGTAAGAGGAATCATATGGGATCTTTTGGTTTATGCGGATCACTTAAATTTTAAATGAATGTGCTTGCCCTCTTAATTTGAAGGAATTTTAACACTTAGAATTAATTAGTAGGCTGTGTTGGTAAATCATTATTTGGACACTGTGTTCACTAAATCGATAAGGGTTGAAATCATCTTTGACTTTATCTTTTGTTTATCGAGTATTGATATTATTACATATTCAATGAGAATAAAATGAAGCTAAATATATTAACTGAATTGATTACTTCACTAAATAGTATTTCTTATGTTTTTTGTCACTTAATCTCTGTGTACAAAAAACTTGTAAAAAAATTTTTACGAGCAAAAACTTGCATATGAGAATATCAATTAGACAATCATAGAAAGGATATTTCTTTAGCATTTATAAATTATCTTTATTTGAAATCTCTCTCTTTTATTCACACAGTCACTCTTTACCAAGATTCTTGAAGTTATTGACAATGGTGGTCGCAAACCACAAATAACCCCCCTGGGGTACACGACAGACCAAGTAGAGGCTATACAGAGACTAAAGAATGCTAAAGATGATCACCAACGGCTTGGACTTTCCATTAATGCATCTGTGTTAGTATCAAATCGATGTTATTTTGTCATGTCCAATTTGGGTACAGAAATCGAGTTATGCATTTAACTTGTTATTTCTAAAAGAAAGTTATTTAATGTTTATTGTGCTGTGCAGAGTTGAGTTCTCACATCACTTGGTTTCTGCACACCCAGTTTACAATATGTTGCCGTGTAGCCTTTTACTCTGATGTCAAAATAAGTGACTAGTTATTTAACGTACATTGTTTGTGAAGAGTTGAGTAACTTTGGTTGTTCCGCTTGATGTTCAGAAATAAACAAACATTTATTAATAGTTAAAATTAATGTCATTTGTAGCAAATATTAGAGAACTTATCTTGCTAGCTTCTTAATTTTTGATTAATTCTCAGTTATTTTATATTGACGTGTAACTGCAAATATCGTGTTTATCACTGCATTAACAATCTATCAATTTATTTAAAAAAACTGATAAAACTAATGTCAAGCTAGTTATCAAAGCGGTACAACACTGGACTAGAACACGACATATCCAAGTTCAATTCCCGCGAATGCTCACTGTATCGCTAACTTATGGCACCCTTTAGTAAGATGGTTAAATTGGTAGAATTTTATGATTGATGCGACATCAATCATATGATAGGCCCACATTAATCCACGACTTTAAACTTAAACCACATTATTTACATTTTTCTATATCATATCGTTTATATCGAACATTCTATTTATTTTGTTATTTATATTCACGTGATTTTCTGTTGTTTCCCAAATAGAGATTTTATTGCCCGTCATGGTCTGTTAGGGAAGTGGTTAGGGCGCTTGATTTAAATCGATAGGTCCAGGTTCGAATCCCAAATCGCTCACTAATTTCTCTAACTAGCTTCAGCCTTTAGTAAAGTGCTTAAATTGACAGCTATATAATATGGTAATCCAGACATTAATCATAACCTTAACCTTAACGATTCTTTCAATGCTTGGTTTTTCTAGAGATGACATCAATAAATCGTTCCGTCGTCTCTCTATACTTCTACATCCAGATAAATGTGTAGCGCCTGGAAGTGAAGACGCGTTTAAAATACTTCTCACCGCTAGAACGAACCTTTTACGAATAGCTGCGTCTAAATGATCAACTGTTGATCAAGAAAACTTATGTTCAAGTGATGGATATGATAGTATTATGTACAGTATTTTTCTTTTGTTTCTAATTCTGAAATTATGTTTTTCATAACTTTACGTTATATCTTTTATATAGTAGGTGATTAAAGTACTTTATTTTGGATTGTTCGTTTCATTTGAAATATCTGAAATTGCTATTTTCCTTTGTAAGTATTATTTTTTCTTCTGTAATTGTATATCAGCACATTGGAACATTTTTATTGACAAGAACTGACTGACTGATTTTATTGTTTTATATTTTCAATCCAGTGGTACGTTTTATTCGTTAATGAAAACATTTCATGCAAATGATTTTGCAATTGAAATTTTTATGATTGCAAAAAGCTTATGCAAACTTTCGTTCAAGCGGTTGTGTTTGTGCCTCTCAGAAAATCTGATGACCTTTTTATTATAGTCATTGCAATTTTATTGTTAACGCCTATTTGTTTATGGATCTTTATAACTTAACAGCACTTTTTTGCAACTTTGTGATAGTTTGATCCAGTGGCTTTTTGTAAGTATTTATGTTAATGGATATTATAAGTATTATGTAAGTATTTATGTTAATGGAAGCTTGTCCTTGTATTTCTATACTGTGAATTATACTGCTAATGGTGCAATATCAGTTTAAGTTTTAACTTGTGTAATAATTTATATAATATATCGAACAGTGATCTTTCAAAACGATCCTGAAATTAGTTCTTAAGATTCTGATTAGGGTTAAGACTGACGTTTAGGGTTAAGTTTATGATGAGTTGTAGTTAGAAATATTAAATGAATTCACGAGGCAGGTTTTATGGTTAATGTGTTCGGGTCGTTTTGTTGGGTAGTACGTGTACCATATGAAACAGTATTAATCGTGCAATCACAAATGTCATATAATACAAAGATCCTCATTTAAATGTATATTGTAATTAGGATCTATTATTATGTACTGTGAATACATTCGTTGTGTATTCTGTATTGAAACTGAAAACTGTTGCAATCTAAGCCATTATTTTATGACTTTCTATATATTGTTTGTTATATTGGCACAACTGTTAGTGTTAAAAGAAGACAATTTTCCTATAAGTTGAGACCGAAAAAGGTTAACAATTATATATCAAAGTAGTTATACTGCTCGATGAGGAATATCAGAAATAGAGCAGTAGCTTACATTTTCAACCTAAGCCACTGTAGTAGTGTTGTGTACTGCAACAATAATTAGGCTTAGGTTTAGGGTAATGGTTAAAGATAGTATTGGGGTTATACTAATTTTAGGATTATTATAAGGTTATAGTCAGGGTAGATCAAATGTCGGTAGACGTAGTGTCATAGACTAAAAGTCTGTAGACGAATTGTTGCGGAAATGAACAACATAGCTGACCAAACTCCGCACTCCTAAACATTTTCAGACAAATTGATCTGTGAAATTCATTCAATCTCTGCTCATTTCACCAAAAGGCTCATGGTAAAACGGTTAAAGTTATGGCGCTGTACTCAGGAACAGGATGATCGGGCTCATAACTTACGATTCTCTTAATATTTCATTGATTTGTGGTCAAATGCTTTAAAATTTAATAACGAAAAACATCATCAACATGCAGGTTTTACACTATAATAGGGTTGTCAAATTTATTGGCTGTAATTTCAAAATCAGCAAAGTTGGTACTAATAAATAATAAATACTCCATCTGATTGGTTATTATGACTTATATTCTCAATTTCTATTGGACACAATTTGTAACTTTAAAGCTGATTGGTCACAGACATCTCTCTAAGCATTTGTTATTAAGATTTCATAGCCCAGCTGCTAGATGCAGACGCAGCTGCTTGCGCGCTAGCTCAGCTCCACAGCGCACCCGCTGCTCATGCCTAGCCTGCCGCAAAGCGTCTAGCTTGCAGCTTCCGCAGCCGGCCTGCAAGCTAACTAGCTGCTGCCTAAGCAATGCCTGCAGCTGTTCCGCGCACCTGCTGGCATCGCTTGGCCCAACTCTTTTAGCCTACAGCTGTCTGGACCACCCGCACTGTCGCGCATACACACGCATACACACGCATACACGCAGCGATACAAGCACACATACACTGAGACTAACAGAGCGAGATGGCGCTGTATTACAGAGCAGCTTACAGTGTGTTCACTTCTATATTTCCCGGGTATTTACCCCCCGGTCGTTCTACCCGATCGTCCCAGGGTTAATCCCCCCCGGTACCCCCCTGAGCGCTCCCTACTCTGCGGCATCGGTCGAGTCTCCCTCGGCGGGCTCTCGGGGCCTCTCCGCGCCGCTGTGCATCTCATTTACTGCCGGGCGCAAGATGGCCGATTATACCCTATCTTCGTCGATGGGCGGCGGTCAGGGGCTGATAACCCCCGATGGGGACAGCAGCTGCGGGCTGATCGGAGGGGCGACGTCGGGCGGGGGCCCCCCGTCGCCCCAGGTGGTGGATTATACGCGGGGTCACGGGCATTTCTTTACGAGGAAGACGTTTCATAGACCTACGTACTGTCATCACTGCACTGATATGTTATGGGGGTTGATTGGACAGGGTTATGTTTGCGAGGGTATGTGCAACATTTTGCAATTAATAGATGAATATAATATTCAGATATTAAATACAATATTATATGTAATATTTATTCGGTATAAAACTATTTCTGTGCATACTAATTTGATGAAGACTCTAATTAGGGTTGTGAATTTAGTGTTAGGGTTAAGGTGTGATTATGGTTAGAGTCTACGGTTATAGTTGGTTTAATTAGGTTTTAAGAGTAGGGTTAGAAATCGGTATGTACTGATTTTTGCTCGATTTGGACTCGAATCGTTTTGTACTAACCCTTAATTTCCAAAAATTGTTTGATTAGTTAGTGGCAGTGTCCTGCGTTCAACTAAAATTCCTCTTTAATGTTTTGACATATAAATTCTGGTTGTAATTACTGAAAATTAACATAGCAATAATAGCTATAATGTTGTAGACTTGATTTTTAAAACCGTATTTAAAAGGTAAAAGAAATATGGTTGGGGTAGGGGGCATTGGTTGTTGAATTGTATTTTAGACAGTTTTGAGATAGACTTGAGAGATAGACAATATTCGATTACTAATAATAATGCCATGTAATAATCAAATGCTTAATGCAAAGAAATAATTCACAAGAAGGTTTTTAGATTACAATTTTGCAAATAAATAATAAGTAGAAATGAGCTGAAGCGGAACTCCGATAGTTTTAATAAATAATGATTTTTAGTTTTCAGAATTTTATTTGTTCATAAATGTCTGGTGTAAAATTTAATATTCAGAGTTTGATAATGTTCAGGTGTTTCATTGGCTAGAGCTTAATGCTGTGTGCTTTTGTAATTAATTTGGCTGCCATGAAAAAACTAAATAATCTTATTTTTTATTCTTATTATTGAAATTATTTTTTCACATTTTGTTCTGCATTTTGTTCTATAAATGAAAAAATTGCTATTCTGATTTTTAAAATATTGAAAATATTTCTTAAGCTTTAATTATTAATCGTCTATCTCATTTAATCATTACTAAATGAAATTTATATTATTGCAAATAAAATGATAAACTGCATTTGGTTTTGAAACAAAATTGTATTTTGATTGAGATTTAATGTGCCTGATGAACTCGCACACACACTCACACACACAGCATAGTGCCTTAATTGATAAAAAATCTGGCTAAAACAGCTATATTTAAATCATTTTATTATTTCATAATCCTACATATCATCATTTTGGCCAAGACTACCAACTGAGCTAGAATGTGCAAAGTGTAATAAATGTTTATAGTCAGATGAGAGAGATTGATGATAATATTACAGATCATAAGCTTCATAAGATTAATAAAATGCAGTGATAAATAATAGAAATATTTTCGGTACCCTGACAAAATGGCCCCAAATACATTAACTAAACAAATCAGCCCAATCGGTTTAACAGCTCTAATCACAACTGACTTTGAACTTAACCATAACATTAATGTTAACCATAGCCCGAATTCTAACCCTATCTTAACTATGAGATTTAATTATTGGGAGGTTTTTGTTGGGGCAATTGTGACTGGTCACGATTTTATTAATAAAATTATCGCCAATTGATAGTATGCTGTTTATTACAAATTGAACGTGACCCATCAAAAACAAGCCTAACAAATCGACCCCGTCGATTTGTTAAGATTTGTTCTTTTAATTCTTAAGGTTAGTGATTTGGATTTTGGATATGATTAGGATTGAAGTTATTATTAGCGCCAGGATTAGGTTTAAGTTTAGGGTTAGGGTTATTAAATGAATGGACATTTTTGTCAGGTTACTGTGTTCAGGGTTGTTTATCAGATTATTGTATTTGGGGTCGTTTTATCGGGTTACTGTATTTGATGTCGGTTTGTCAGATTAATGTATTCTGGGTCGTTTTGTCGAGGTGGCCGAATTAGAAACTGTCCGTCTGACAACAAGTCATTAGTTTAAATGTCTATTGTTTTGTATTGCTTGTAGTTTGTAACTTTGTTGTACACGAGCGATGCTTGAATACAGTCGTGTCCTGTTGCTCCAGCATTGCTACTAATATGATCAAGGTACAGCAGCATTCAATTTATTTACTTTATCAACTCAGTCATCATCATTATCATCATCATCATTGTTATTTGGATCATCATCATTATTCTTATTATCGTTATTATTTAGTATCCGATGTTTGTTTATCTCTTTTGCTTAATAGCAGGGCGGCTTAAGGAATTATTTAGAAAAAGGTATTTCGTGCCAGAAACTGAAGTTTAAAAGTATTATTACGCTAAAAAGTTGAATTAGAAGGCAATCAATATTTGCTAAAAAACATTCAGTGATCAGACGATTGAGATACGGATAAAAACAACAAGTAGAAAAATGGATCTTGTCAATTTGTAACCATAACTCGAACCAACCATAAACTTAACCCAAAATCTAATCTTAGCCCTAACTTGACTTTCAATTTGTTTTAATTAAACAAAAATTTTTTTTAGCATTATATTATATTATTGTATTGCGTTATTACGGAATCTTGTAGAAATAATGGACGAGAAGTTGCTTTTTTTATTTTAGAATCCTGTCGCTCACTGCTGGTCAGAGCCCTGTACATTCAAACGCAAATTTTGTAATTTGTGTCGGAAACGTTTGGACGACAGTCTAGCTATACGTTGTGAAAGTACGTTAGGCTCTTGTTTGTTGTGAAAATGTAGGACAGTTGTCTGTGAAAAAGTACATTTGTCTTGAATGTGTTGTGAAAAGTACATTTGTCTTTTGTGTGTTGTGAAAAAGTGCAGTTGTCTTTAATATGTTGTGAAAAAGTACATTTTGTCTATTATGTGTTGTAGAAGAGTACAGTTCTCTTTTATTTGTTACAAAAAGTTGTTTGTCTTTAATATGCTACTACGATTAAATCCCATCCAAGGACAGGATCTAGTCTTTATAAGCTTTGAATTTGCAAAATTGATTATTTAAAAAAAAATTGATCTCGACTTGATTTGAACAAGCAACCTTCCGATCTAGAGATGGACATTCTACTATTTAGCCACGAAGTATTCTTGCGGAAAATTATCATATTAGTTAAAGATTAAAGATTTCGCTAATCATTCGTCACTGTTCGTATATTGTATTGATTTCAGTCTGCGAATACTACGCCCATGTAGACTGTCAGGACTTTGTGGTAAATGATTGCAAGGAATGCGCAACATACGTACCACCAAAAGATGCTGATCTTTCTACAGCGAGCTTAAATAGCAAGGTGGTGGATTGTATTATTTGGCATATATGCAGTGAATCTGACTTGATTTACTTGTAATTTTCTTCTATCTATTTTATTGTGTCATGATAATTTGTCTGCAGACTTTTGATCTATGACACTTCGTCTACTGACATTGTGTCTGCTGAGGTACGGTGTACATTAGGGTTAAGGTTAGGGTTATGGCTATTGTCCCATGAGTAGCATAATATTTCATTGACTTTTTAGTAGGGTTTTACGAGTATTTATAGATTTAATTTCATAGCTGCAGAACAGATTGTCTTGCTGCACACTTTATATTCTATATTGGCTAGTAAGTTCTTGCTTTCTTAATCACAAAATCTTGTTGCCTTTAGCCCTTTAGCCCTTTACAGATTGCCCTTTAGCAATCTGTAAACTACTAAATACTTTTTTTTTCTGTGATCTATTACAGCGACTCGCTGCCCTTTTATCAAGTAATTATTTGTTACAGAATACGGTGACTCAGTATCATCACTGGAGAGAGGGCAATCTTGGTGGCAACTCTAAGTGTCTGAGTTGCAAGAAGACTTGTTGGTCCGCTGAGTGTCTGGCTGGCATGAGGTGTGAGTGGTGCGGTGTCACGGTTAGTCAATGTCAACTTTATTAGTGTGAACTTTGAGTATGCAGAACAAAATATATTTGGTTCTAGGACATTTGTCAAAGGACAATTCGTCAACGGACTGTCCGTCAAAGACTATTCTTATAACGTATGATTCTTGTAACCCCTAACCATAACCTTAACCTTCACCTTAACCATAACCCTTAGCCTAACCTTAAACCTAATAGTAACCCTAAACCTAATGAATATCTTTGACGAACAATCCGTTGATGAATCGTCCTTTGACGAAACGTCCACATAACGTATTTTTGACACCTCTTGAAGAAAAATCACATGATGCAGCTTAACAGCAATGCGGTGTTTGAAAATTTGCAAAAGTATACATTTCAGTCTATGCTGCAAGTTAAATTTCAGCCTCTGTATCGAATGACATAATAGAAACTTTTAGATTAGTTTTGTCATTATGGCAAATATTAACTGAGATGAATTATTCAATGAGGATGGTGTATTGATTGTTTTTATTGATTATTTTGTTCTTACTTTTTTAGTTTTAGGTAATTTTATAGTTTTATTGGTAGTTTTTTATTGATAGTTGCGGATAAAGTTGATATTTAAGATCATTTTTTTGTATATAGTATACAAAAATTTGGTTTACTAAATATATTTTTTAATTTTTAACAGTTACAATTTTTAATGACAGTACAAAAACAGTTTAAATAAACATTAAGTTAAAAGTTTGAAAAAGTATAGCCAATAAAAAAAAAATTTGCGTCACAAACGTTAACATTCACAATTAAATGAGTTAAAAAGCGTCTTAATTTTTAAATTTTTTTATTATGTCCAATTTATGTTTGATGCATTCTGCCTGAGCGGTAATATTAAGAATTAATATTATCTGCAGCAAAACTAGACACATTGCTCGTTTATTTGATATATTAAGCGATTACTTCCCTATCTCTTTTGCTGATTTTATGTGACAAAGAACATGATGATGGCAATTTGTTTACATTGCCAGGCGCATGCCACGTGCTACAGAAAGTTGCCGGCTGAGTGTAGTTTCGGTTGTCTTAGAGAGATCCTCTTGCCTCCGTACTGTCTCACGGTACCTCGCATCGATGTACCTCAAGAAATCCTCTTTGGATTTCCCAAAAGACCAGGCAAGTGTTTTATCTGGGAAGTGTCAAATCGATCCCGAAAAAATTGGCTCGATTGTTAATTCTTAAAGTTAGGGTTAAGATTCGGGTTATAGTTGGGATCGAAGTTAGGGTTAGTGCAAGGGTTAATGATATGGTTTAGTGAACTGTAGGAAGAATTTTTTGGAAACATTCTTACGACATTGCGCCAGTTGTAGTATGAAAACCTTAAGTTATGATAAAAATGAATTGCAATATTAAAAGTTTTATGTGACGGAAGTGTATTCAGTCTCAAAGTAATTAAATTGAATAAAATGTGCAATTTCAGTCATTTTTTTGCGACGTTTTATTAATGGTTGTTATTTTTATTGTTTTTCAGCAGCTGTTGGTAAGTATGGCCTTACTTACGTTATCATTGGTAGATTGGTATTTTTTTATTAAGGATGCAATTTTAGTCATTTATATAAGTTTAGTCATATTATTTTGTATTTATAATTTTAGTTATTTAATTTTGCAATAGATTGTAAAATTATAAATTAAAATGTAAATGTGTAAAAAACTTGAATCAATCGCGACCTTATTTACTGTACTATATTAAAGAAATGTTTTTTTTTCAAATAGTACTTTATGCATCGTATTAACGGTTATTTTTAAAGTTTAATTTCGTAATGTCATTTATTAGCGTATTACTTGAACAATATATTATACTAGTAGCCAATTTATGCGTCTTGATATAAGGTTCAGCTTGTTAACGAGAGAGAAATTATAATAACGTAGAATTTAAGCATAAAAGTAATTGAAAATGAATATTATGAAGAGTAATGCTAATTATAATTAGTAATTCTAATTTATGAAGAGTAATTCTAATTATAAGGAGTATTTCTATCTATAAGAATAAATTCTAATTATAAAGCGTAATTTATTTGCTTTTACTCCTCGTGCGTCCAGTTACAGAGGAGGTATCATCAAGCGGTGGCGACTCTCAGAAAGATAAAGATAGTAAAGATAGAGATAGGGAACGAGAGGAAGGTAATGCTATCTTTAATTTATCTGAACTTTTCAGGTAGGTAGCTACTTGACCCATCCAAATATCTCCGACAAATTGACTCTGATGGTTAATTTTCAGGATTAGAGTAAAGGTTAAGATACGGGTTAAAGTTAGGGTTGAGTTAGGATTAGTGCTGTGATTGGGGTTAAGCTTGGGGTTAGTTAGGGTTAGAGTTATTAGATGAATTGACGTGGCCGTTTTGCGGGTTAATGTATTTGACATCATTTTGTTGTGGTATCATGTAAGTAGGCAGGTGTAGGTGTAGATGGATAGACATGTAGATAGATTGATTGATAGATGTATGATTGAACTGTACAATAAGTCTATTCTATGTTATGTTCATCTTCCTATAGAGATGGTACGTGTGTATGACGGCAATGCTTCTCTGAGATGTCGTCAGTATCGCACAGTGTCCGTACCTAAACAGGCTCCAGCATTACTGCTACTGGTTTGTACTCGTATCTTTCCATGCATGATAAATATCATTCTTAATGCGAATTTAGAAATTTGGTTACTGTTTCTCGTTTATTTGGTGTATTTTTTTGTTTATATTTATATCTTTCACTGATTTGATGCGAATAAAGTTCTCTATGTTTATTGTGTTCTGCAGGAGGCTGCATTGAGAACATTCCACATATCTGATGATCCAAAGTACTTCGCTGTTACGGATGCCTTGGAAAATGGTATGTTGCAATCTTTTAATTTGTTAAATCTTTAGTTTGTTGTAGATCAAGTATTGCAAACATTTGTTGTTTTTGCTGTAACGAATCTGTATGACATTCACGATTCTATTTGAGTTGATGCAGGTTATGTATAAGATTGTTTTGAAAGGCAGATTAGATTGGATGGATGGATGTATAGATGACAGAATATTATGCATTCATACATTCAGATATACATACGTAGTCAACATACATACATACATGCATGCATGCATGCACGCATACATGAATACATGCATGCATGCATGCATACATACATACATACATACATACATACATACATACATATATACAAGCTTTCATACCAAGCAAATGATATTTTACAATTGTCATAATCATATCTTACCGTACAATCAGACTTAGGAGAAGTAGAGTTAGATCTAACAAAGCCTCTACAAGGTCAGCTGACAGTCAAGCCGGGCAAACGTCCGGCGGTGTTCCTGCGTTATAAAGAGATAGACTCTACTCGTGGAGATATTTGCATTTATCCTAAAGGCTTGAGGTAAATATCGCAAAGATATTAGATAAATACCGCAAAGACTTTAGTTAAATATTGCAAAGACTTTAGTTAAATATTGCAAAGACTTTAGTTAAATATTGCAAAGACTTTAGTTAAATATTGCAAAGATTTTGGTTAAATATTGCAAGGACTTTAGATAAATATTGCAAAGACTTTAGTTAAATATTGCAAAGACTTTAGATAAATATCGCAAAGACTTTAGTTAACTATTGCAGAGACTTTAGTTAAATATCGCAAGGGTTATGATAAATGTCACAAGGACTTAAGTAATTAGAATTTTTAATGCGGTATTTAAATTTTTAAGAAATTCAGTATACTACATTTCTTAATAATTTAATTACCGCATTAAAAATTTTAATTTGGAATATGGCTGACAAGCTGCATGGCCCATTCTTATATCATGCTTTATATGTGTATATAAATATCTATGGCTATATACCATGGCCCATTCTTATATCATATCCTATATGTATATATAAATGTCTACCCTTACAATTTTCTGTTACATTCCAACCAATTATGGCTTCTTACAATTGAAATAAATAAATATTGTGAGATTTTACTGAACATTTCTCTTTAATTTTAGTGACATATCTCCTAAAGCTGACGTAATGTTCAAGCCAATATCAGTCACTCATAATGACACTGTTCTAGATATCATCACACTTTCTTTAGCAAAGTTTGAAATAGAAGTTAGTACACCCTTTTTTCTATTGTTATCCATATTATAAGAACTTTTTCCATCATAATTTTTAATTAAATTCTGTTGCAACTTATCCATTATGTAATTATTGAGCAAGTTATGTAATTGTAGCCTTGTTTGTTTTTTATTAAACTAATTGTTAGACAATTATTGTTCCTGTATACGTTATAGATGTTATGTGCTATTTGTTATTGTATGATTATTAAGTGAATATGATTTCTTGTTTTGTCTCGTTATTGTTTAATAGTTACATAATTATTTCACATCTTTTCGTGTAAAGCAAATTGGCGCAAGCTCATACTCGAGCTGTCATGTGCATGTGTGTGCCAATATCAAGGTGCCCAACATTGTTCATGCAATTTTTCTGCATTTGACAAATAACAATTTTGCTTGAAAATTATTTGTTGCAATTTAATTGGTGTATTTTGACTTTTTGTGATTTTTCAGCAGTATTTTATTGAAATTGTAATGGTAGTTGAATGAGATTTTATTGGTATTTTGATGACATTGTGTTACGTATAGAATGCTGACCCGAGGCAGTTTTGTATGGTGGAAGTTGTTCTTGATAAAGGAGTGCACGAGAAGAAATTGTCAGAGGACGATAAACCTTGGCTTATAATGCAAAACAATAGGAGGGTAAGTTGGGAGAAATTTTATGCGTCATATTCAAGTAAATATAACTCAGGAAGAAAAAAAAACGTACAGAAACCAGTGTGCAAATATCAACACTATACTAAAATATTTATATACAAAATCAGTGAGCAGAATAACTATTATTGCGATACAGGACTGTTTGCGACAAAGTAGAATGACTCGGTTCTATCTGAAGCCCAAGGAGGATCCTCATGGACCACACTTGGCACTCTACATAGGTAACCTACCAACTAACTTCTCACAAAGGCAGTACGAACACATTCTTCTCGAAATCATCACAAGAGGTATGTTTTCAACGTGACCCATCAAAAGGGCCTGACAATTTTCTGGGTTAGGATTAAGATTATTATGTTATTATAAGGGGTAGGGTTAGAATTGGAGTTAGGGTTAAGTTTAGGGTTTGTTAGGATCATGGTTATTAAATGAATTTAAAATGATTTTGTTGGGTTAGCGTAATCGGGGTTGTTTTGATGGGATACCGTTTTTAAATATAATTTTTTTAAATCTTAAACTTTAACCTAACCATCAAAGGAAGACATCCTTTCGTAAATCTGCAATTCCACACATGCTCCACTGTGCAGATAAATTTATATATTCATTTTAAAATCAGAATTTGATGCTATTTTTGAGACGCGTTTTTTTATGGCAGAGAATAAATGGGAAAGATTTGATGTGATTTACTACGAGTACGGTTCCCTTGTCATCATTTATAACAGCACAGAGCGGGCGAGCAGAGCGTTTAATCTGCTCCAGGAAGCGACTTTTGACGATAAACAGCTTCTCGTTCTCATTCTGCCAAATATTCTCGTAAGTGGGGCCCCCTTTTATAATATTATAAATATTTTATCTGGTTTTTTTGTTTTCTGATAAATGTGACATCGGAACAAAAAAGACTGTAATTCACGCGTTGTAAACTAACTTCTCCGATGTTAATTGAAAAGAGCGATGATTTTCTTTTATTGGCACGGGGGTCAAACAATTTAAAACTCATTTGTCAATAAAAATAAGAGCATTCCTAAAAGTTACTCTTGTTCTTATTGACTAAGGGTCTTGCACCTTTGGCGCAGCGTGTTAAATTATTTTGCTGTGGGAGACAATTGATTTGTTACCTGGTTTTACGCACACAACACACACAATCTAAATAGTTCCGCGACAATCCGCTCGCAGAATTTTAGTCTACGACACTATGCCTGCCGACATTTGGTCTACCCTAACTGTACCAAATAATTATAAAGCTAGTCATAACCATATTGCATAGCCTTAACCTAAACTTTAACTCTAAACCTAACCATAACCCTAACCCTAATATTGCAGTAAAACAAATCCTCGCAGATTAAATCTTGGTAGACAAAATCGTAGACCAAAAGTCTGTAGACGAGTTGTCATGACAACAATTTACACGTGTAAGTTTTATGCTGCTGTGACATTAACATTGTTTAACGTGCTAAAAATGATAATTTATTTGCAATGTTATTTCAGCCGAATATGATTGCAAAGCATATAACGCCTCTACTGGTGCTGGTCAATGTAAAGAGCGGTGGACAACAAGGAATGGAACTGATCAGATCTTTTAGGAAACTACTGAACCCTCATCAAGTTTATGATCTTATGAATGGTGGCCCTCTGCCAGGGTAATATGAAACTTTAATTTTTGTTTATTTTATAGTATTTTGGGTTTCTGTCGAGTGTTGAAATGAGCATTTGAGTTTTGCTTTCTAGAATTTTTTCTTTGTTTTTTACGTTTAACGCTTGTTTATAGAATCATAGAAACTCAAATGGAAAATCATGATATTTATTTCTTTCCAATTAATTCTTTATAAATTTTAATAAATTATAATTTATTTTAATAAATTAAATTTTATGGGATATTGTTGTGGATGGGAAATGTTTATGCAGATGGAAATTTGAAAATAACATTTTCTCTTAAAAGAAGTTCATTTTTATAGTTTCATTTTGTAGTTTCATCGTCATTTATGAAGAAAACTTATTTGAATATACTGCATTACACGCTCAGATATAACATTAATCTACCAACTAAACTAAATTAAATCTTTATTCAACTTTTATGAAAATGAATTAAATGTCTTTTATTAGTCAGTTTATACGTGTTTATACTTGTTTTTTTTTTCAGTTTATACGTGTTCCGCAATATACCATATTTTCGTATACTCGTATGTGGGGGTGATGGATCAGTGGGGTGGGCCCTGGCTTGTCTGGACAATGTGGGGCAAGACGCCCAGTGTCAGTCGCCTCCTATGGCCATTATACCCTTAGGCACAGGTCTCATTTTGTGATACTCTTTTGGTTTTGCATAGTGATATATGGATGGATGGATGGATTGATGGATGAATGGATGGATGGATAGATGGGTGAATAGTTGGATGGATTGATGGATAGATAGAGTGGCGGGTGGGTGAATTGATGGGTAGATGGATGATGGGAGGGATGTGAAGATGGAAAATATGTATAGGTGGAATAATGGATGAAAAGATTAATGTGTGATTGGATGGATGGTTAAGTGGATAGATGGAAGAATTGATAGATTTATAGATGATGGATGAATATAGATGGACGGTTGGACGGTTTTATAAATTCATTTATAAATGAATTTATAAATGGATAGATTGATAGAGATTTTGAAAGATGGATGTATTATTAATTGGACGGACGGATAGATAGATAGATGGATGGATTTTGCGCACAATTGATGAATGGATTTACAGATTGATAGTCGATAGTCTTACAGATCGATAGTCTATCGATCTTGTAGATCGATAGATTTTGTTTTGTGTTCATTGAATATAATAAATGATGCAATATAATAAACTCGTAAATAATATCTATTACTGAGTTTCTTTGTGCTAATGCGACATTAAATTAAGCAACAGCAAATAGACATTTATTCAATTTCATTGTTCAATGATGCTTTAAGAAATTAAAAATACAGTTTGAAATCTCTTATTTGTTATTTGCTGGTTAGATATATTCAAATTGTTGCTGAACATTTTGAATTTTTTTTATAAAACTAATACTGGATTGCATAAATATTTTGGTGAATACAGGCAATGACTTGGCTCGTGTGTTAAGATGGGGGCCTGGCTACAACGGGGGGGAGGACCCTCTGAATCTGCTCAGGGATGTCGTAGATGCAGAAGAGATTAAATTAGATCGGTCGGTATCAAAGCAATATAACTTCTATTCATTTTTATTTTAGTTACATTTATAAAAGCCAAAGAATTTACACATTTTTGTCTATTGCATACATTAGTAAGGTAGCTCATGGGCACATAACTTAAATCCAAACCCTCAAGACATATTATTTAATTTACTCCCTGTAGCATTTTGCATGACTGGCTCCCATATTTTCAAAGATATGGAACTCACCCAGGGATGGACAGACTTTTTAAATTTGAATTTTTTTTGATTGCAAACGGCTTGATGGGTCACATTTCGCTAACTTGCTACCTAACTTGCTGCACCCTTTAGTTTGTGGTGCTTATATTGGAATCTCAATCTGAAATGCTGCACCCTTTAGTAAGTCTATTCAATTGCAATCTACATCTGCTGAAATGCCATTCACAATGGTCATCCAGACGTTAAATACATTTAATAAATAAATATTAAATTTTCATATCATTTGATCCATTTTGAATTTATTCCAAGGCCATTACAATGACGTTTCAATGATAAAATTATATTTGTAATGTCTCTGACTAGATGGACGGTGATATTTCATCCGAATGAGACGGATTTAAGCGACGCTAAGATAGCGATTGCCATCGGCACAAACACGGCTCAGCCGAGTGAGGACGCTACGTCCATCTTTGTCATGAATAACTACTTCGGGATCGGGCTAGATGCAGATCTTTGTCTCGATTTTCATATGGCTAGGGAAGAAAATCCAGATAAATTTAATAGCAGGTTAGTAATGTTATTTTTCGTTATTTTGTTTTTGTTCTGTTTTGGTCTGATGTATGTTGGAGTTGTTGACTTGTAATGAGTTTTTCTGGTACCCTGACAAAGTGGCCCGGATACATTAACCTGACAAATCGATCCCGTCAATTAATTTAATAACCTTAACCTTAACCGACTCTAAACTTAACCCTTACTTAAATCATATTCCTAACAAGAATCCTAACCCCAACTTTAAGAATTAATATTTGGTTTCTCGTGCCCGTTTTGACAGGTCTATGCATTTGGGTTTTTTTTATCGCGGTATTAATACAATATATAGATTTAATATATTGTGTTATTAAATGTATATATTGTATCTAAAATATCTAATATATTGTATATTAGATAAATGTATACAATATATACATTTAATTGTTAAATACAGTTAAATGTATATACTGTATTTAATGTGTTGTATTATCACAGGTTACACAACAAGGGAGTGTACTTCAGACTGGGTTTACGTAAAATGGTTTATCGAAGGCCTTGTAAGGATCTACAGCGTCACATACATCTCGAAGTGGATGGAAAAGTTCTGGAAGTTCCTCCCGTAGAGGGTATCATCATTCTCAACATTCTCAGGTACAGCGGATACTGCTTTAATACGCGCATTCTCATTTTAGAAGTTAGAGTTGTTTTTATATTAAAAAGTCAATATAAATCAGCGGTTCCAAAACCATTCTAATGCTGTGACCCCTTGATAATATTTGCCAAGTTGTGATGACCCCAACGATAAAATTTTAAAATTGTGGCGACCCCAACACAACTATTTGTTATATTTTTTATTCAATAGTTTTTAAAATGAATTTGCAAAGGAATAAAATGTTTAACTTTACATTTTAAGTGTGTATTGTACAATGTACATTTAAAAAATTAATTCTCAGAAGGTCTCGGGTGACCCCTATCAAATTGTCAGGCGACCCCAATTGGAGTCGCGACCCACAGGTTGGGAACTGCTGATATAAATGTACTTAAATAAATCTATGAACATAATATTATCATTGAACGTTATCATTTTATGTGAAACATTTTGTATGTTGTAACATTTATTTAGCATTTATTTCTATTGTATGGCAACGTTAATAATATATGTATATATTCTATACATATGTACCGATTTTCTTAGAATTGTGTTAAAAAAAATTGCTTATAAATTTAGTAGCACGATGTTATTATAATCAGCTGACTTTATGGTCCAATGAAATAACTGTAATAACAGTGAGCCTGGCACATTTTAATTAGAATCTCTGCTAAAATTAATTATTAATTAACGAAGCTTCCTGGAATCTATTAAGAGTTTGGGATCGCTTAATGCTTTACCCGCACAAAGGATATCTAGTGTAGCGGGGGTAAAATTACGGGGATAAAAATATTTGGTGTTTAGAGGACGCATTAAATCATTTTTCTTAGGGAATGACAGGCAAGCATATATAGAGCTTAAACAGATTTTTATTTAAAAATTGGGTTAAACTAAACATGTACATTTCTAGCAATATCTAAGATGTCCATCTATCTGTCAAAATATTTTTATTTTAATTAATAGAATACTTATTTTATAATTGACATGTAAATTGGATATACTTCGGTTGTTTTTGCTCATCGTGTATTTTTATATTTCATTTTTGGTTTGTTTTTTTCAGCTGGGCCTCAGGTTCAAATCCTTGGGGACCTGAGAAAGAAGATCAGTTCACTAAACCGACCCATTACGATGGGATGTTGGAAGTGGTTGGACTGACCGGTGTGGTTCATATGGGTCAAATACAGAGTGGGTTGAGAAGTGCTACACGCATTGCACAAGGCGGACATGTTAGTAGCACACATTTATTTGCTTTTAATTCAACTTTAATGTCAGAAAAATCAAAAACAAAAATGTAAACAAAGTTCCTCACTTCAGCACATGGCTATTGATAATATAATTGACTGTCTCGCTCTGGCAAATAACTCTATTTATGGACTTGTTATCAATTATCAAACTTGTTGTTGTTGCAGATAAAGATTCAGATGTTAGTAGATTTACCGGTACAAGTTGACGGTGAACCTTGGATACAACCGGCTGGTCATGTTGTTGTGCTTAGATCTGCTCTCAAGGTATAGTTTATCATTTATACTTATTAAATATATATTATTTTATAATATATTACAATACGTGACCCATCAAAACAGCCTAGACAGAGTTATGGTTACCCATAAGATTAAGATTAAGTTTAGGGTTAGTTGGGTTGAGGTTATGAAATGGTCATGTTGTTGGATTACTGTGTTCGGGGTTGTTTTGTTGGGGTAACATTATAGTAATAACAGTAATATGAGATTTGGCTGCACTGTGATTCACATGAAGGTGTATAGTGTTATAGTATAGACTTTGAGGCTCTGTCAGCTATTAAAATTAAACATTTTGCTATACAGTGACAAAAGTTATAAATCTCACACTTGGACTCAAATCTGAGATCTATAATTTCAAGTCCCTGACTCTAACCATTCAATCAATTTCTTCAAGAAACGGCATTTTCTTGAGAGCTATTTTTAAATTTTAAACAAGTAATTCCTCCATCTTTCAAAGGTATTTTATTTATACTATTTCGTACAGGCCACTATGCTCAAGAAATCTAAGAACAAAATGAAGAGATGTAACACTGAGCCAAGCATGTATTTTCCAAACGATTCTAATTATCAATCAACGCAAGCGCTTGTTGTTGCTGATGGCGACAGTGGGCCTCTATAATATGAATCATGTATGTCACATATTTATTCAGAGTTTCGCCTTTGGGAAAAATCAGGCTTTCTATAATCTTGTCCCATTTGTTTATATAGAAAAATTATAATATATAGAATTTTTGTTTCAAGTCATTTGATTATTTTCTGAACAGAGCGCACTAAGTAATGTTTATCTGGGAATGAGGGGCACATGTATATAAAGCTTGGATTGATTTTGGATCTTGGATGGAATATTTTCTGATTTGTCGCTTCAGTGTGATTAATAACAGGATGACAATATTTGCCAAATAGCAGAAAGAGTAAAACTGTAGCCATACATACGTCTAATTAATTATTTGTCTAATGTAACGTCAATGTTAGTTACCCAAACTAGAAGAAAATTGTTGAAAAAAACTGGTTAGTTTTATTAATTTCTTTCTATTATTTTAATTTAGCATCGTAAGTTTCCTGTAATGAAGAAATATGAGTTTATGAAATATGAATGTATAGAGTCTCTTGTAGAATTACCGGTAATATACCAAACTTATAAATTGTTTTTATAGGTTCATGTTGTATTATACTAGAGTATATTGTATAGAAGAAAAATAGAAGAGAAGAATTAGTCGAGTTTCTACTTGAAACTCTTCATATCGTCATTGGCGGAATCTTATCTCGCTGAATGCATCCGAAGCGACATCGCCCTCCTAATCTGCGTGCCACCGTCTTTCCTGGTTATATCATATAAATTACAGTACTACAGATCTCTACATTGCGCGCTATTTTGCTTTTATTACGCTGCGATAAATAAACGCGAACTTTTCAAAAACAGATGTGGTAACCTTAGGTGTTTTTTGTTTTACTTAAATTTAAGAATTTGTGGAATCCTCTAGTAGACATGTCTGTCCGTATGTCTGTGCGTATATTAAAGCTTTCCGTTACTTGTTCTTGTAACGCATCAATCCTTTTCCTTCTGTCAAGCTTGACGTCGTTGTTCATCGAATTTTTCTGATCTCAAACGCGGTATCTTAAAATTTTATTGTTCAAAGTGATTTTGGTATCTTCTAAGAATTTATTTGCTTTTTTTAGATATTCAATAGCCAGATGGCAGCTTAATTAAGTTAGAAATATAAAAATAAGATGCATTTTTTAAAGTACTGTCATGCTCTGTAAAAGATGTAACAAAAGATTGCGACATTTTTTTGGCTGGATTTGTCTAGTGGTTAAAGTTCAATGATATTTTCTCTTTACAGAGTAATGGAATGTGAGATATTGTATTCACTCTACTAGTAATCTCAATTTCTAAATGAATATCTTTTCTTTACATACGATTGACTAGGCGTTTCAATGCGTTTTTGACAATTTGCAACTATGTTACATGCAAATTATAATTTATTAAATATTAATTCTTTATTAACACAGCTTAAATAAATAAAATTTAGTCAGAAATTCAGTTAGGAAAACTTTTTTACTTTAATATATTGACAAACCAATTATAGATATGTTCAATTATGGCTTGAAATATCGATTAAGTTATTTTGATATTAATACATTCTTTCCAGTAAAAATAGTAGACTACTTTTTTTTGTATTTGTAGTCTACTACTTTTTTTTTCAGCACACTACTACTTTTGTTAAATTGTCATACAATTAAGATAATTAACAGATAATTAACATCTCTATATTATGCTGATATTCCATTTCCTTATTAACTTCTCAACATCTGTGTGCGCTATGAAATTAAATGTTCTGGCAAGTAGCTTCTAGTTTTCATTGATTTTTATCTAAACCTATTGTGCGAGTGGGTGAAGTGATGATGGAGTAATGATCCTCTAATCTTCAGTATGTGAATATGTAGATAAATAATTATTGGCATTAGTTCCATATTACTGTTGAATTCTTATTGTGCGTGTATATATGTTTGCGTAAGATGTAAATTGCATAGTAGGTGGATCATTCTTTTAATAGTCATTGATTCAAGCGAATGCAGCGAGAAATGACTTCGAATTGCTTGTTATGAAACAAAATCATCAAAGAGAACCATTATGTGAATGATATTAATTATATTGTAGGTATTAAGTATAACAGTTTGCTGCCTATTAAATTCTATTACTGCGATATTAAAAACGACTATATATGTAGCTGTTGAAATGAGAGGCAAAATGGTCTCAAGCTTACTCAGATTTGGTGCGATAAATGAAATAAGATAAGCAAAATTTTGGGATGGTAAAAAATGTTTCAGATGATTGAAGCATAACTAAAATCGTAAAAAAGCTACTACATATGAACCTCACATTTTATTTTCACTCGAGTAGCATTTGCATGAAATAATAATAACTATATGAATGTCAATAAATAACTAATATGTATGAAATAGAAATGGAAAAATCTGGTGCCATGGTATTAGACAAAAAATGAGTGAGAATTAGTTTTTTTTTGTACAACTTTGTACAAGCTTCTATAATTTTACTTAAAAATAAAATTATTGAAGCTTGCAAATAACTTATATTGTTATGGGTTAACTCTTGGTTCTCATTGAATAATATTACTGACAGAGACAGTACGTATTTGAATACTTTATCTAGTGAGATGTTTCACTGCATAATTTTGATTTAATAAATTTATTTTAAAAATTAACCTAGAAATAAATTGTGTAGTTTTATAATGTGTTATTTATTAGCTGTCTTTAGTCAGTATTTAATCTAGTTGAAGGATATTATTTGTATAGTGAACTTATGAGATGATGGACTTTTTCTAGTCAGTAGTGAGACAATCGAAATCCGGGATATTAGAATGAAAGTAAACTGAACTTACTAGTTCTTCTATATATTAAGTCCATAATTAATATAAATCTGTACTTCACTGATATAGATAAAAGATATTATTTTCAGAGTGATTTAGAAAGTTGATCAAGCAATAGTTCATCATTCAAAATCAATTATTTTATTTTAATGAGTAGTAATTGATTGTTATTAATGCTAGTATATCTACGAGTTTCTAGCTTTACACTAGAAAAATTATTTTCCTAGTAAACTATACTATTTGTGCTTTGTTTTAACTGTTCCTGTACGTATATACTAAGCTTGATTTAATTGTAAGTTTAGTTCTATACAAATACTGATTATTACCGAGGACTTTTACTAAAATTTTGATTATAACGTTTAAGATTGTCTCATATCTTATCAAATAATAAACTGAAAATATATTCTCAATCAATATTTTACAATAGCACGCGTTATATTAATGTTTAAATGCTTATGAGATTAAGGAATAGTCAATTTATCTTATATAATTTCTGATTCTATGTGCTTGGCTTGGTTTTTTATGATCTGATTTACAAGTTTTAACTCGCTATGGTTGTATAGAATTGGCTGGACCAATGAGCAGTGTTGTTCCATACTCTTTTTCTTACCTGTTTAGATACAAGTTGGTATTTAATATCGATGCGTTTAGATAATTAAATAATTACTTTAGCTAGCCTAGTGCTACTTGATGATAGTAATACTGTAATATAATGATATTTAAGTAACGATACTTTTTTAATGATATTGTTAGAATAACTTAAATCTTTTCTTAGTATAGCTTTCATGCGACTGCAATATCAACATCTCGCAGTTTTATAAAGTTTTCAGACTTTACGAGTGTGTTTTATTCAAAGTGGCTAAGATTTTGAACAAGTAAAAATTTGCATTTTATATTATTATACGTGTCGATGGTTAAGTTATATATGAGAGCATTTGTTCTTTGTTATAATAATGTCATTGTTAATCATCCGTTTTCTTAATTTAACGGAACACTAGTCAGTGTATTATCGTAATATCTACTCTATATTCATTGTTTCTTTTGCTTTCATTTATTTATTTTAATACTCTTAATTTCTTATAATCTTCACAGACATATATTTCTGTTTTTTATTTTGTAAAATTCTCTCTATTTGACTTGTTAAACCACTCTAGCTTATTTTTCACTATTTTCTTTGTATAACTCTTTCTCTGTGTACACTCGTATACATGTCTCTGTCTCTCGCTTGTTTGAGAAAATGTTTGCATTTCATTTAAGCTACGATATAATAATATAATTATTACATTGTGCATTGATATACGCAATATAATAATAAATTATATTACTCTTATCCTACTTTTTCTCACCATGAATAATCTTAGTCTTAAAGTTTAACGTCTGTTTAACCGTCAAAAGTTCAATAAAATCCTTCAAATACAATCAGTTTTATATGTGCTTGCTGATTCTACCCAAATAAAAATTATTTCTGTCACTGCTATAAAAAGTGTCAGGTGGTCACTCAGCGTTTGGTTTTTGCACATCCCCTTCGCAATAAATATGCCTACTAAAAATGGACCCAGTTCGCAACATAAACTAAATATGCTCTTGTGAAATTTAGCTTCTGATGAGAGAATATTCGGTGAAAATTACATCAATGCGGTATCACGCCTAGCAATTTCAGTAAATGAATATAATGTTGCGAGTTTATTTGAAGATAAGACGAACACTGATGATAAGGACTTGTATACCAATTGCGAATTCATTGAGAAGTATAATTCAAACTTTTATTTCATATAAATTTACTGCATACATACAGAACTTATCAATTTATAGGCTTGTAGTTTATTTTACATTATCGTTATATACGATAGTTTTGTGGTCATTTTTAAATGTATAAACAAAAATTGCAGCTAGTATTTGATTAAATTGCGATTGAATTGCTACCGCAGTTGTATTATGTGGGCTGTATTACATCAGCTATAGATTTTATTACAACTTCAAGCTTTGTAACTTCGGGATGTCAATTCTATCATAATTGAGATGTACCTTTTATCATTATTGTCGCAGAACAAAAATCTATGACACTCTCTACTACGGAAACAAAAACCGGTTTTATTAGCGCTTTTTGCGTCATTCCAAAAGGACGATTAATTATATTTAATACACTGCGTTGATTTAAGCAAACGGCAGTTCATAAAGCGTCACTAAATAGCATTTAAAAGCTGATGTGACATAAACAAACAATTGTACGTTCTATCGTTTAATAGCGATGTAAATTTTCTC
Organism: Oconnorella tubifera; assembly: GCA_034700105.1. Lineage (NCBI taxonomy): Eukaryota > Metazoa > Annelida > Clitellata > Enchytraeida > Enchytraeidae > Oconnorella > Oconnorella tubifera. Next base: position 27,351 of record JAQIXG010000509.1, read on the forward strand.
TCGTAATTGCAGTGTAAATGTTCTCCGATTATATTACTTCTGTTGTAGTACGTTCTCTCGACTGTCGACTGATGCTAGTCTTGTATATAGGTCACATTACTTGACGCTATTTTTTGCTGTCTTTACGATTTCATTGCTACGTGTTCTCTGTATTATAAAAGTCTTGTAAAAACTACTTTTGGATATCAGCTCTTATTGCATATTCAGTTTTTTGCAACGGTGTCAAATAAGTGGATAGAATTATAGAATCTAGCCTTTCAAATGGCGTTGTTTGTTTGTCATTAATATTAAAAATTTAATCGAAGAACCTTTTGAAAAATGGTTATTTTAACTGTTAAAACAGTATCGAATAATCATAGTAGTAAGTTTCATATTAAATATAAAATTCATTACACGATACGTAGAAATTTGTTCTATAGATCTTTAATAAGACTCGTTTTAAAAAATGTTCAGGCCCTAAATTATTATGCTTAGATATATAGGATCATAACAATACTTTTAGAAATGATCTAACATTTTTTTGTTCATCCCAATGGTAAAATTTTCTTGACCATTTCGAAAGGCATATATTATGCAGCCTAAAAGTGTCATATATCAAGTTTATCTTCAACTCGTATAGTCAGAAAATATATTTAATTCTGTATAGTTCAGAGTCACTAGTTCCCCACTGTAACTCTAATTCTTCATAGCCTCATAGACTAGATGTTTCTTTATTTATATCATAATCATTAATATGAAAAATTTCAAATAGAGAATATTATGTCAGTAGTCAATAAAATGTCAAGTATTATATTAAAGTTAGAAAGTAAGATTCAGTCCGATATTTTATTTATTAACATCTAATACCAGTTCCGATGGACATGAATGTTCCAAAAGTACCTCCGCCTTGAATCATAGTCTTACCGACGGTGTTGACCAATTCTCTCCCACGTAGACCGTACCTGTAAAGAAGATAAACTTTACAATAAATAATTAAATATCAGTGACTAAAGAAAACAATTAATATAAAAATTAAATTAACAAACCATATAAACGATAGCTTTATAATAAATTAATAAATATTTACACTAAAGAAAAAAATGCTTGCGCTTTGCGTTTCATCTATAAACTTTTAGTCCAGGCTCGTTAGAGATGTGGTTAGACAGTTGTACTCGGACGCAGCAGGTCCAGGTTCAATCCTTGAAGTCACTATTTCTCTAACCTGCTGCACCCTTTAGTAAGACGCTTAAATTGACAGCTACGTCTGAGACATCGTTTATATATACGGTAATCCATGACGTTAAACGTATATAATATCAAATATTTAAGAACTCAATTATCTGGCAAGCAGTTTACCGTAAAGCTGAGAATCCACCAAATAGTGCACCAGAAGCCAGACCAACACAGAATCCAATCATGAACCCAGTCTTAACTCGGTCAAAACATGAGGGACCCTGTGCCCCGTGTCCATAACCCCCTGGTACAGCAGGCATCACTGTGATGGCTTCTTAATACCTGTGGCATTGAATAAATGAATAATGAATGTGTCTTTAATTACATTATATGGAAGTGGGGGTAAGACCTAGGGTTGCCAACCATCCGGAATTTGTCCGGATTGTCCGGAAATTGTATAGTGCATCCGGAAAACGGAAAAGGGGTCTATCCGGACAGTATGTTGTCCAGAAAAATAAAAATATAATATAGAGCATAAAATTTCCTGTTGTTTTAGATATTTAACTCCTACCGTAGTAAACGACATTCTGCATAAATTCTGCTTTTGCAAATGACACACATTCAATGTCGATCCTGCAGACTCGATACAAACATATCAGCAGTATACAATAGCAGACCTAATAGGCCTACTTGCTGGGGCTCGTTCAGATTTATGAAATGACAGTCGATGCAGATATCAGTATTTCATTTTAAAACGCACCCAAAACAGAAGAACGTTTCAGAAATTGACAAACGAAAATAAAAGGAAAATAGTTGGACTTGTTTTTGAACTACATTATATTAAAGCCTAAAAGCAACGCATATGTTGAAAGTATCTTCTCGCTCATGAATAGATTGTGAACAGAAAAGAGAAACAGAACGAGACCAGAAATTGTCAGAGCAGTATTGTTCGTTAAAGCTAATAAAACTTAAGATGTTCTGAGTTTTTCGATTACGCTTATAAGCATATTCATAACTGATTAAGCTAGAAAAAGTAAATAAAGAATTAAAAAATTAAGATAAATTGTCTAACTTAACTCTCAAACAATGCCAAGACTTCATTTACCTAGTCAACTGGCTCAATTGAATTTTAATTAAAATTGTAAAAAGTGAATATTTCCGTAAATTTGTTGAATTATTAGTTTCTAATTTTTTACATTGAATTAATTAGTTAACTAATTTACCCTATACGGGAGGGGGCGACAGCGATAGCCCCCCAGAGCTCTGGAAACACTTATTTAGCAATTTAAAAAAAAACAATGTGTAAAAAAAGAAAAAAGAGGCTCCATTATAGCAAAAAATGGCTCCATTTTGTGTCAGATGCTCCAAAAATCTCCAGCGGCTGGGGCAGAGCCCCAGATCCCCTAGTTGCGGTGGCTAGTTGTGGTGGCTAAGATTCTGCGGCCGTCGGCGCTTGGTCTTACTACTGATAGTGTCCGGAATTGTCCTACACAGAAGTTGGCAACCCTAGTAAGACCGCATTGGTTTTAAGATACCTTCAGTAGTAGTAACTTCAATAAATGAAAAAATAGTATTTTGTGCACCTTCAAAATATTACAACTAGAAATCAGCAAAACTATTTTTACGTGTTATTCGATTTCGCAGCTTATGAAATTGTAGGCTTAAAGATATACAAATTGCGACGAATTTAACAAATTCAGTCGCAAATTCGTGAATAAAGAGAGCAAACTAAGGTTGCAACAACCTTAACTATGACTTAATTAGAATCTGGATCTAAATCCTTCCCTCTTCCCATCTTTAATCTCAATGAGGTGTGAAACCGAGTGAACTACATTTTTAAAGAAATTAAATTTTACCAAGCTAAATATTGCATGAACTTACAAATTAAATTAAGCGTTAAACTTATTGATCCGTAAATACAAATGTAATTAAGAGAATTTCTTCTTTAAATTATCTCAATAAATAATTACAGATATTTAAATAACAATTAAATTAAATTAGATTCATATTTTTTCAAATGACTCCATCTAATATCGCTCGCATATTTTTTATTTTAGGGTCACTGGTAATAGTTCATTTCGTCTTGGCCCTACTTGTTCAAATCATTTAAAAATTGAAATAACTAGTTGAATCATTGTTTAACTCTGGTTTAAACTATTGTTTGTTGTGTAAACAATTGCTTTTTAATTGTTTTTATTATTCTGTCTTAAAAGCTGGAAGCGAGATTGCAAGTTAAAATACTTATTATATATAGTTATTAATAATTTTTGGTCTTTAGAGTTTTATGCGAAGCTTAGATTGAAAGGTGTAAAATTATATCAAAATTATCGAAATTACTCATAATTAAAGATTGAAATTCCTGAATTTTGAAATTCTGATCATATCAGAATTTTGGAAATAAAATAATAGATCTAAAGTTATAAACCAATGACATTATTAAAATAATAAGTCTAATCTCATTAGTAAATAAATTACTTTAAAATTACTCTGTCTGAAATATGTTTTAACTTTTGAGAATGATTTAGGTTACAATAGGCTTAATATTCGAATGTTTAACATTTTTGCCGCTTGATTATTATTTCTATAACATGTTAATATTCTTACGATATTATAATGTTTATTAACTGACACTGGACTCGTTTAATTTAAAATGATCAAGTTTCACTCGACGTCATATGAATGTAGCAGTACTAGTAGAATTATCAATGTTTGGAACTCTTTACCAGACAGTGTTATTTTAGTGGACTCTGTAATTAGTTTTAAAATAAATCTAGATAAATTTTGGACTAATGAGGAACTTTATTATAATCATAAGGCAAATTTAGCCGGATAGTAATATTTAACATTATTTGTATATATATTATTTGATTGTATATGTATACATATAGTTATATGTATGTATATGTTTGTTATTATGAGGCGGACATAGAGGCGAGTTTTGCCTGCGTCTTTATCGCTGGCGGATCCAGGCCATCCAGTAGGAGGGGGGGGGAGGTG